>PVKS010053591.1:0-10355 GCA_004027875.1 Aplodontia rufa
TAAGATATCACCTTACACCAGTCAGAATGGCAAAGATGAAGAAAATAAACAACAATAGATGCTGGAGGGGCTGTGGAGAGATAGGCACACTAACACACTGTTGGTGGAGCTGCAGACTGGTACAGCCCCTCTGGAAAGCAATATGGAGAATCCTTAAAAAATTAGGGATGAGTCCACCATACGACCCTGCTATTCCACTCCTGGGTATCTTTCCAGGGGACTTAGAATCAGCACATTGCAGTGACACAGCAATATCGATGTTCCTAGCAGCACAATTTACTATTGCTAGGCTATGGAAACGACCCCGGTGTCCCTCACAGGAAGAATGGATCCAAAAACTCTGGTACATTTATACCATGGAATATTACACAGCAATTAGAAACAATGATATTGCAGCCTTCGAGGGTAAATGGCTGGTTGTGGAAGAGATCATGATGAGTAAAATCAGCTTAACCCAGAGATCTAAGGGTCGATTGTCTTCACTCATCTGTGGAGGTGGGGACTAGACCCTGGACAATGAAAAAGTTGGTCTAGTAGCATGAGTTAAATCCAGATAAGATGTAATGCTTTACAATCTAATACTTTTTATAGAATTATAATGGGAAGGGGAAGGGAAGGATAAGGGAGGGTAATTGGGGGTGGCACTCCTGGGGATAATTGCAATATCCAGAATATGTACACATTTTTTACACATTTTATATTATTTTGTTAAAATCTTGTAAGGTTGCTCAAAAATAAAAAAATTAATAAAAAAGATACAGCTATATCCATCTTATCAAAAGATGTACAGTTTAATAATATAATCAAAAATTGTAATGTATTTATGATTTATTGATTATTCAATAGTAATAACTGTAATGAACACTTAGTCCAAAATAATTTTTAACAATTTTAGAGCCTTTTGGCCAAAGGGAAAATTAAATTATGTACATATTTTCATAAAGACAAAAAAAGAACTTTTCTGCATCAATTTAGATGATCATAAGTTTTTCTTCAATAATTCTGTTTAAATGATGAAGCACATTCACTGATGTGCCTATTTTAAACAAGCTTTCCATACCTGGAATGAAGCCCACTTGGTTGTAATTAATTATCTTCTTAATGTGTTTTTGAATGCAGTTTGCTAGAACTTTATTTTCTTTATGTGTCTTTGTTGGGTTTTCATATCAGTTATGCTTGTCTCTAGAAAAGTGTTTGGGAGAGGTCCCTCCTTTTCAATTTCTTGGATTTGCTTAATAACTACTAAATAAGATATTACCTCCTCCTCATAAATGTGCCCAAAATTAGTGGGGAATCTATCAGGTCCTGAGTTTTTCTTCTTTGGAAGAATTTTAATTGCTATATTGATTTCAGTGCCCTTTAATGGGCTGTTTAGGCTTCTAAATCACCTTGCGTCAATTTAGGGATGCTGTATATGTCTAGAAAGTAGTCCAGATTATTTAATTTAGAAGAGTATAGTTTTTCTACATGTGTTCTGATAATCTATTGGATTTCTGGCAGTGTTGATCACTCCCTTTTCAGTGGTATTTTTGTTAATTTGCTTCAATTTTCTCCTTTTAGTGAGACTGGCTAAAGTTCTGTCAATTTTATTTTTTTTTCAAAAAGCAATCTGTTTTGTTTATTCGTTTGGTATTTGTTTGTCAATATCATTGGCTTCAGCCCTGATCCTGACTATTTCCTGTATTCTGCTGGCTTTGGGATCAGACTGTTCTTCCTTTTGTAGGAATTCAAGGTGGAGCTTAAGCTTATTCATTCAGGATCCCTCCTGGTTTTGTAATATAGACACTCAGTGGTATAAAATTCCCCCTTAAGAATGCTTTCATACTGTCCCAAAAGTTTCAGTGGTATGTGTGCATTCTCATTCATTTGAATAATTTCTTGAATTCTGCTTTCATGTCTTTGTCGATCTAATTTTCATTGAATTGGATATTATTCAATCCCTAGATATGTGTATGTTCTCTGTTGTAATTTTTGCTGTTAATTCATCATGGTCTGACAGGATACATGTGAAAATACATACTAATAAACTTCTCCTGAGATTCCCTTTGTTAACTCAAATATAATCAGTTTTGGAGAAGGATCCATCTGCTGCTGAGAATAAGGTATATCCAACCTATTTGGGGTTGAATATCATATAGATATTTGTTAAGTCTTTTCGAATAATGAAGTTATTTATGCTTGAAATCTCTTTACTGTTTTTTATTTTTTTCTGCTTTGATGGTCTGTTATTGGTGATAGAGTATTAAAGTTTCCCAGTATTATCATATTGAAGCCCACAAGTGATTTTATGTCTTAGAGTAATTTTTTCCACATAGTTGGGAGTGCTGGTATTTGGACGGTATATATTTAGTATGGTTATATGTTCCTGTTGTATTGTTCCCTTTAATATGATGTAGTGGCCAATTTTATCTCTTCTAATTAATTTATGTTTGAAATCTACTTTGTCAGATATAAGTATTGCAATTTTATCTTGGTTTCTTGGGCTGTACACCTGGAATATTTTTTCCAATCCTTTCACATTCAATCTGTGGATATCATTGGCTGTAAAGTGAGTTTCCTGTAAGCAGAATATTATTGCATTTTTCTTTTTTTTTTAAAGATAGAAGGACAGGGAAAGAAACAGAGAATCATTTTTAATGAGTTTTTTCACATGGCTTTCATTGCTCTGACACTTATTTGTCTATGTGGGGGCTGGTGTTTGAACCCATGTATTTGCACATGCCAGGCAAACACCATAATCACTGAGCCTCTGCATTTTATTTTTCAATCCAATCTTGCAATGTGTATCTTTTGATTGGTGTATTGAGACTGTTCACATTGAGTGTTAGGATAGGAAAATCGTTGTGGTTCATAATCATCATGGTTTATTAGTATGTTCTGTGCTGTCTTGGTTATCTATTGATAGCAAGTACCTTTATTGAATTTCCTCTGTGGGTTTTCATGATTGTTATCTTGTTCTTTTGTCTTTGAGGATTATTTGAAATGCTGGTTCTTTGTGAATGCTGTATGCTTGAAGTTATTGTGAAATTATCTTATGTTCCCATCAAATTTGAAGCTGAGTTTTTGTGGGTATAGTATTCTGAGCTACAGGTTGTGGTCCTTCACACATTGAAAGATATCCATCCAGGATCTTGTTCTACAGTCTGAGCTGGAAAGTCAGAGGTAATCCTTGCTAGATTGCTTCTGAATGTGATTTGGCATTTCCTTCAATTTTATTTTATTTTATTTATTTATTTATTTTTATTTTATTTTATTTTATTTTTTTGCCTTAAGATAGAGAGAGGGCAATTGGGAGAAAGAAATAATCAAAATATAGTTAGTTTTTCATCTGGTTTTCATTGCTCTGACACTTCTTTGTGTATGTGGTGCTGGGGTTTGAACCTGGGTCCAAATGCATGTCAGGCAAGTGTGATACCACTGAATCACTGCTCCACTCCCTTTCTCCTATCTTTCAATATTCTTTCCTTTATTTCCTTGTTAAACATGTTGAATATGATGTGCCTCAGTGACCTTCTCATTTGAATAGGCCTACTGGGTGTCTGGTATGTCCTGAATGAGCATTTCTGACTCTTTATTTTGGGAAATTTTTCTTTAGCTCAATAAGAATGATCATGATACCATTAGTTTGTGTTTTGATATCTTCCTGTATGTTAATTACGCTTAGAATGTTTCTTCTTATTTCATCCCAGACATTTTGAAAATTCTTTTCATGTTCTGTGAGTTTTCTCTTTTTTCCTAATCTGCACATTATTTACTCACCCTGTCCTCATTTTCATAAGTTCTTTTTTCAAGACCTGAAGTTCTGTTTTCTATAAAAGTTAATCTATTATTGAATTCTTCTTCCTTCCTCTGTTGTGATTGACTGCATATTTTACCCCCATTACTTCCTTTTTTCAGTATGTTTGTTTGATAATAGATTTTAACCATCTTTCAGAATTTCTCACTTTGTCCCTACATTAAATCTTATTTCAGTTGTTTTAGTGCTCAGGTCTTTGATTTGTTTGCTCTAGGTTTTCATCCTGCACTTCTGTCCATGGGTTCCTTGGTAGGGAAGTCTTGGGTTTGATGTGAGCCATTTCTAGTTGATTGCTCATCTTTGAAAAGCTTCTACTTGATCTTTGAAATTAGGTTCCCTGTGTGGAAGCAAGCCAAGCTTGTGTGGTTGCTTCTCCCTTTCAGGTCAAAGGGTCAGGTCAGACACCATCACTCTGATGAAAACCTTCCAGAAAGCTGCTTCTGCATGGAGCCTCATTTTATTGTATGTTTTGGATCTAGGTTCCAGGACATGGATTTGGAAGCTTGTGTGGTTGCTAGGCTGCTCACTGGATTGTTGAAGCTAAGTGACAGGGGTGTGTTTGTGGGTCTTGGGGTCCCAGAAATGTGGAGTCAGCTGGAACAGACAACAAACATGCTGTGCTGGGACCTGGCATCCTTTGTGGTAGGGAACGGGCCCAATACATTGGACCTGATTGGTGTGCAGAATGAATGGGTGGTGTATAAGCATAGAGTTTTGGAAGTGTCTGCTCTACCTCCTGTAGTAGGACTGGAGTCCTGTCACATGCAGAGAAAGGGGCAGTGTACAGACACTGTACACAGGGTGATACTATAAGAAAGGATGGAAGAAAGTAGAGGAGAACTTTGCAACTGGAGTATAATACAATTCAAATACTAAATGTATTGATCAAAATCCCAACCTTCAACAATCAGGACATATAGATACCCTTACATAGAAAAAAATGCTCAGGAATGAATGGTGTATAGAGAGAAGAAGGAAAAGGAAAAAAGAGAAGAGAGAAAAAAAGGAAAATAAGACTACAAAAAATAAAGCAAAAAGGACAATACAATACAAACCAAAAAAGAAAAGAAAATACAAAAAAAAGCAAAAATGTAAACAAACCCAAATAAAACCCAGCTAGGATGTTTATATGTCCATAAAACAATCAACTTCTCTAGATGGCACACAGATACTCTTCAAAATCAGGGGGAAAGATATTTGTTGAAAAATAGGAACTATGTTCCCTGAGGTTGTCATGTTCAGAGCAGATATTCACTGTCACCCTGCATTTTGTTAAGAGAGTCTCCCAGTCTGAAAGTATGATCCCATGTAGAGGACTGAGTGTCTAGCTCAAATTCTTGTGCTTTCAGAGTGGAGACTTCCCTAAAGAGATGAAGTTAACAAATGCCCCAAGGGCTCGATTTTGCCAGCCAATCTGATGATCTCTAACTCACAAAGTTTCCTGGATTTTCACCTCAGTGGGTTGAACACAGAGTAATGTTTCCCCTACTGGTTAAACACATTCCCTCCAGGATTTCTGTGCTCAGAGTATGGTCTCTTGAGTGCTCCCTTCCAATCTTAGCTTGTCACATGAGCCTTCTGGCTGGAGGTCTGAGTGAGGCTCCCCTGAACTGCACTAACACAAATCGTCCTGAGCTAAGTAAATTCTGGGCCTGTCCCGCACTACCAATTCTGGGTTCAGCCTGAGCTATGGCTGGCTCTTGGCAGAATTCTGGAGTAGTCTAGTCTGAACTACTGACTTGCTCTCAGTAGAGAGTATGTTCAAAATCACTCCTTCTTCTCCTCATTGTAGGCAGCTGAGACACATTGTAATCTCATTACACAGTGGAGGTCCAGTATGGGTGTCTCTAGTTGGGTCCAACGCACAGTTCCTTATAGAATTTAACTTCTGCAGCAGATCAGAGCACATGTTATGATTCAGCTCCTCTCTACTCCTTTGCTGATTGGGAGAAATGGCAGTCACACCTGCTGTGGCCTGGCTGGGATGGAGCCAATCCTTCTTTTCCACTAGCCTCACCCAAATCTCTTATCTTCCAAAAACCTCCCATTAACTGCCACTGTGCTCTTGCGATCATTTTCCTATAAACCAGCTTCACAGCAATGAAGCTGTCCTGGAGTTTTTTCATCCCATCAAGGAGATATCTGCTTATCTTCTGGGCATATGGATAAAATGCCACATCGTTGCCAAATGGCTGACTGAACTTCAAAACATGAACTTTCCTACTGGTTATGTGCCTATTGCGTATGACTTCTCCACCACCAAATTTATGGTCCCAACTTGAGAAGTGTGTGTGTGTGTGTGTGTGTGTGTGTGTGTGTCTGTGTGTATATTTTTGTGCCCATTTATGGGTAAGGAGCAGAAAATTGTTCATGTAAACAAGAAATGGGAATGGATTCCAAGGACAACAGATGATATCATTTTAAATCAAACATTATGGAATGGGAAAGATCCCTACTGAAGTCTGCTCATCTACTGTGGTCTAAAACAATCCCTTCCAGCTGTCAAACAATCCACTGACAAGGGCCCAAGGGGGAATAATCATGATGTGATCTCACAAGATCCAATCTCCTGCACAGAACCTTTCATTATAACCAGTGCAAGCCTCAAAACAAACAAGACAATCACATAAAAAGGGCAACACACAAAATAGGAAAAATAATCTGCTTGAATAAGTACTTTAAAAATGAGAAAACAGCCAAACAAACAATCCCACATTTCTCCAACCAAGAGGTCAAATAATAGTGATATGAAAACCAAGAGAAGGGTAAAACCATCTAATCACTAAGATGATCAAGGAATTAAAGTTTTAAGCAAAGAAACTAATAAACACAGGAGTTAAAAAAATATTTTAACACTGAAATGGATATACTGCACAGAGGCAAGACAACCTTTGGAATGGAAAAACACAATCCACCAAATTAAAGCTCAATGGAAAATTTTAATGATATAAAATTCAGTAGAGAATGGAACCTCAAGTGCTCAAGAAAGAACTTCTCATGGCTGAGTAATCTTGAAAGGACAGGAGTCAAAAAAAGGACTTAGAATGAAAAAGACTTTTCAAGAGATCTGAGATGAAATTAATAGATCAAACTTAAGTATTTGGGATAGAGGAAAATATTGAGCTGATGAACATATAAGGACACCATCTTATTTTCCTGCTGATAAGCATGGTAGGTCTTCCATTCTTTCACCTTTAATCTGTGGATTTCTTTGACTGTTAGATGCATTTCCTATGAGCAGTATATTGTTGCATTTTGTTTTTTGATCAAGTGTGTTAATCTGTGTCCTTTGATTGGGTGCTGAATTAACACATTCAACATTAAAATAGATGAATGATTTAGGTTCATTATCATCATGATTTTTTGCTGTATTTTGTGCTGTCTTTGTTATCTTTTAGTAGATTATACTTTCATTGAATTTTCTCTTTGTGGGCTTCTGGAATTTTTGCTTGTTCCACTATTTGAAATCTGTCTTTCGGTATTCTTTGTATTTCTGGTTTTGTGTTAATGAAAGCTTCTACTTTGCCCTTGTTGTAAAATATCTTTATTTCTCTTTCAAATTTGAAGCTGATTTTTTTTCTTTTTGCTTTTTAAATTTTTTTTTAATTTTTGAACAACTATACAAGTTTTTAACAAAATAATATAAAATGTGTATAGATTCTGGATATTACAATTACCCCCCAGGAGTGCCCCCCCAATTGCCCTCCTGTATCCCTCCCTTCCCCTTCCCACAATATCTCTAAAAAAGGATTATGTTGTATAACATTACACCTTATCTGGATTTAACACATGATAATAGACCACCTTTCTGCATGGCCAGGGTCTAGTCCTAACCTCCACAGATGAGTGGAGACAATTGACCCTTACTTCTCTGGGTTAAGCTGATTTTACTCAGCATAATTTCTTCCATAGCCACCCATTTACCTTCAAAGGCTGCAATAACATTGTTTCCAATTGCTGTGTAAAATTCCATGGTATAAATGTACCACAGTGTTTGGATCCATTCATCCAGTGAGGGACATCTGGGTTGTTTCCATAGCCTAGCAATAGTAAATTAAGCTGTTATGAACATAGATATTTCTGTGTCACTATAATGTGCTGATTCTAAATCCTCTGGAAAGATACTCAGGAGTTGAATAGCAGGGTCGTATGGTGGGCTCATCCCTAGTTTTTTGAGGATTCTCCACACCTCTTTCCAGAGGGGCTGTACCAGCCTGCAGCTAACCAACAGTGTGTTAGTGTGCCTATCTGTCCACAGCCCCTCCAGCATCTATTATTGTTTATTTTCTTCATCTTTGCCATTCTGACTGGTGTAAGGTGATATCTTAATGTGGTTTTCATTTGCATTTCTCTGATTACTAGTGATTTAGAGCACTTTCTCATGTATTCATTGGCTTGATCAATGTCCTCTGTTGAGAAGTTTCTATTTAGGTCTGTGATTATAATAGGGTATAGTAACCTCAGCTGACAGGTGTGTTTTTTAGGGCTTAGAATATCTCATTCTATGCCCTGTTTCCTTTTAGAGTCTGGCTTGAGAAATCAGACATGATCCTTATTGGTTTGCCTCTGAATATGACTTGGTGTTTCTCCTTTGTGGCTTTTAATGTGTCTCAGTGAATTTCTCATTTAGGTCTATTTGGCATCCTATATGCTTCCTGGATGTACATGTCTGTCCCATTATTGATATGGGTACATTTTAACTATCTCACTGAGAATATTCTCAATGCCATTCATTTATAACATTATTTGTATTTATAGAAATTCTCTTTACTAGGAAACCTGTGATGGTTTATAAGGCGTGAGCTTTCGTTAAATGCTTTGCCATGTTCTTTACATTTTTTGAGGTTACCATTGTTAATAAAGCTCTGGTGTTTATAATATGTTGAGTTTTAAGTAAAAGCTGTGCCACATTTTGTTAAAAGATTTACCATGTTATTTACATTTGTATGCCTATTCTGATACTCAATTCTCTGGTGAGGAACAAGATTTGAGCTAACATTAAAAGCTTTGCAATATTCTTTGCATTTCTGGGACTTCTCTCCAGTATGAATTCCCTGGTGATGATTAAGGTTTGAGCTAATACCAAAAGGCTTGCCACATTCTTTGTATTTGTAGGTCTTCTCACAGTATGAATGCTCTGGTGAGCAATAAAGGTGGATCTATCATTAAAAGCTTTGCTACTGTTTTTACATTTGTAAGGCTTCTCTGCAGTATGAATTCTTAGGTGAAGAATAAATGTTGCTCTATCATTAAAGGGTTTGGCACATTATTTATATGGCTTCTCGCCAGTGTGGATTCTCTGGTGAATAATAAGCCTTGGGCTGACACTAAAAGCTGTGCCACATTCTTTGTATTTGTACGGCTTCTCTCCCATATGAATTCTCTGGTGTACAATAAGATTTCAGCTTTGATTAAAAGCTTTGCCACATTTTTTGCATTTGGAGGGCTTTTCTCCAGTATGAATTCTCTGGTGAACAATAAGGCTTGAGCTTAGATTAAATGTTTTGCCACATTCTTTCCATTTGTAAGGCTTCTCTGCAGTGTGAATTCTCAGATGACCATTGAGGGCTGACCTGTCACTGAAGTCTTTGGCACGGTCTTCGCATGTATGGCTTCTCCCCAGTATGAATTCTCTGGTGTACAATAAGATTTGAGACTTTATTAAAAGCTTTGCCACATTCTTTGCATTTGTGAGGATTCTCTCCAGTGTGAGTTCTCAGATGAACAATAAAGGATGACCTATAATTTGAAAATTTGCCATATTCTTTACATTTGTATGGCTCATCTGCATTATGAATTCTCTAGTGAACAATAAGTTTTGAACTTTCATTAAAAGATTTGCCATATTCTTGACATTTATATGTTTTCTTTGCAGTAAGAATTTTCTGGTGAACAATGAAGCTTGAGCTTTGATCAAATGGTTTGCAAATTTTATTACATTTGTAGGGCTTCTCTCCAGTATGAATATTACAGTGTTTAATAAAGTTTGAACAATCCTTAAAGACATGCTTCTTACATTTGCATGTTCTTTCTCCTCTGTGAATCCTTGGGTATTTAGTAAAGGTTGAAGTTTGGTTATGAGCTTTGCCACTTTCTTTACTTTTGTAGGGCTTATCACAGCTTTGATAAAGAATTCAGAAAAATGTCAATACTTTGACAATTTTTTTTTATATTTGTGGGTCTTCCCTCTGCTATGAATTCTCAGTATGAATTCTCTCCTGTTCCATAAGGCTTACAATTTTACTTCAAACTTTTTCACATTCTTTGTATTCACAGTTCTTTTCTTGATTATACATATTCTTCCAGGGATAAATTTGGAAAATTGATTAAAGAGTCTCTCACCTTTATAACCCTTGTAAAGATTCTTTGCAAAATGATCACACTGATGTTTTCTAGGATTTGAAGAGGAGATAAAATTGTTTGAGTTTCACAGCATTTATAATAGTTTTCAGCAATATAAACATACTCATTTTTACTTAGGGTAAAATGTCTTAGAGCATTTATTATAAATGTAGTGATTTTTCCTAATGATTATATCTGAATTTTGATTAAACAATAG
>PVKS010053592.1:0-10354 GCA_004027875.1 Aplodontia rufa
AAAGCATTACATCTTATCTGGATTTAACTCATGCTACTAGACCAACTTTCTCATTGTCCAGGGTCTAGTCCCCACCTCCACAGATGAGTGGAGACAATCGACCCTTAGATCTCTGGGTTAAGCTGATTTTACTCATCATGATCTCTTCCATAGCCATCCATTTACCTTCGAAGGCTGCAATATCATTGTTTCTAATTGCCTGGTGACCGTATCTTGACCCGCTTTCATCCACAATGCCCCTCTTCTATGATGCTCTTCCTCAACCTGGGCCCAGAGCTATGGAGTCAGCCATGAATGGGCTAAGACCTCTGAAACCACGAGCCAAAATAATCTTTTCCTCCTCTATGTTCTTGTCAAGTCTTTTGGTCACAGTGATGACAAAGCTGACTAAAACAATGTTCAAGTCCATAATAAAGGACATGGTATTTGTATATAAATCATACACACCCTCCCACATACTTTAAATCATCTCTAGATTACTTATAATACCAGATGTAATGTGAATGTTATGTGTTATGCTGTATCGTTTAGAAAACACATTTGTTCTGTACAGATGAAAACTTTTCTGAATATTTTGGAGCCATGATTGTTTGAATCCATGGATTCAGAACCTTAAGTAGGAATGACTAATTGTACATCTACAAAACCTAGACTTGGAGGTGCAGATGCGGCTTGCGTAAGTGAAATATCCACATGTTCTGATAAGAGCAGCAGTAGCTGCCACTTCCTGAGAAAGCCTCCTTCTTTTCTGTTGCATCTTGTTTTCCTTCTGAAATCAATCATTTCCTGATGGCCATCTGTCACTATAATAAATACCTGAGATAAATCAACTTATGAAGAGGAAAAAATATTATGGCTTATAACTTATGAAAAGAAAAAAAAGTGTTTTGTTTTTTGTTTTTGTTTTGATCAGTTGATCTGGTTTCTTTGGGGTTGTGGTGGCACATCGTAACAAGCATACATGGTGAAGCAAAACCATTTTCCTCATGACTGGGATGGGAAAAAAAGAGGAAGAGAAGGGGGTCCCCATATCCTCTTCAGAGCATGCCCTCAGTGATCAGAACGCTTCCCACGAGGCTCTACCTCCTAAGGATTCCACCACCTCCCAAGAGCACCAAGCTGGGGACCAAGTTTCACATGTGGAACTTGGGGGACATTCCAGACTACAGAACAATTTGTCCCACTTAAATCCAGACCGAATGAACTCAGATCAAGGTATGACAGGGAGGTAGGAGTCATCAACAAGGCCTGGCCCAGAAGGCCAGTGGAGGCAGGAAGATCATCTTCTGCAACAGCAGCAGAGGGGCCTTCCAAATGACATGGGCAGGAGAACATGGTGTGTCTCCCCTAGGACTGAGACCCCTGGAGAAAGGAACAGAGCCCTTGGCACTGCTGCAGACTCCATCAGAAATGCTTGGGACGATAACTGACCGTGTCTTCAATTCTTCTTCTGTTGGTCAGCAATTGTGTCTTCTTCTGATTTAAACTCAAGAAAGAAAATAAAAATTGGAACCACATTGTAAAGGCTTGAGAAAAATAATGGGCTTGAGCCACGCCACCAACGCCTCCGCCACTGGTCAAGGGCTGAACAGAAGTGACTTAGCATCTCATCTGGCTGAGCAAGGACAGCACAGGCAAATCAACCCTTGCTCCACCAACGGTTCTGAGCGCTTCCTTGGTCCCTACTGTACCTAAAGCACCTGGTAGTTGTGTGCAGCCTCTCACTCATTAGAATCATCATTTTAGGGCTGGAGCAGTGGCTCAGCGGTTTCGGCGCTTGCCTGGCAAGCACAAGGACCCGGGTTCAAACCCCAGCACCACGTGCACAACTGAGTGTTGGAGCAATGAAGGCCATGTGAAAAACTAAAGAAAGTTGTTTCTCTCTTTCTCTGTCTCTCTCACTGTCCCTCTCTCTTTTAAAAAAAAAAAGAAAGAAACATCATTTTATTTTATAGATTTGCTAGTTTAGGTGCTCGGGATTGAACCCAGTAACTTGTGCTTTCTAAAACCATGCTTTAGCATGGAGCTACACCTCCAGGCCTGTTTTACTTTAATTAAACAATAAAGCTTTCCTTTTTATTTAACCTATCAAGCTCAAATATAAGTGGGATTTGTCAGCTATCTGGTTAATTTTATTTGTATGAGTAATAATAAAGATTAGTGAAAAAATTGGTTTCTGTATGATTCCAATCAATTTTCTGTGCAACTTAGCTTTAAAGAAATTCATCTTCATAAGAAAAGTGTCAGCCAAATCCCAGTTGAGGGACAAAATAGCTGATCGGTGCTCCTGAAAATTGTCACACTCATCAAAAACAAGGAAAGTCTGAGAAACAACCACAATTTCCGAGGAGACACGAAGAGTAAATGTTATATGGTGTCCTAGACAAGAATCTAGACCAGAATAAAAAAACATTAGGTAAAAACTAAGAAAAGACAAATGATGTATGGGTTTCAATTGTTACTGATGTTGCAATATCAGTTCATTAATTGTGACAAAGGTTTTGTACCAATGCATAATATTTATAGTATGGAGGCTGGGTCTGGGGCATATGGGAACTCCGAATTGCCCTCCCAACTTTTTGGTCTATTCAAAAACATAAAAATAAGTTAATGTCTAAGAGAAACATCCTTAATCTTATTTTCTCATCCACTTGCATAAAAGTTGCCCCAAACCAATGATAAGTAGCAGCCTTATCATTTACTGAAGGTGGACAACAGTCATCCTGCTAAGAGGTTTGCACACATTGCTTGAATTCTCAGAAAGAACCTTCAGAGTAAGGACAACTCTGAGCCCATTGTACAGATGGAGAGACTGAGTTCTGCTCACAAGGCAGCATTTGGTTGCAGAACCCATATACTATAGCACTGTTCTGTTCTTCATAGAGAGTGGCCACAGATTAAAAAAAAAACCCACACAAGTCAGTTGAAATTCAGGACCATGAATACTCAGACTTAAAATATGCTGACAAGCGAGGCTGGGCTGGTGGGACTTGAGCGACAACCCCTTATTCTGCACGCACAGCCTAGGAGTTGTGCCATTTGTTTGCCATCAGATGGTAACATGCTTGGGAAAATTCATATTCTTTGAAGGATGATTAATTAGTCTGACAAGTCTGAGATTATGACAAATGACCCAGAAGGGAAGGAATCAATCAGCAGGCTATGCCCTGAACACACCCCAGACCTGTACCGTTTAGGCTTCCTGTCACAACCACTGTCCTCTCTGTGTGCATCTTGAGACTCTGCTTCTTCTGTCTGAGCAACGCTTCCTGCCTACTCCATCTTGGGGGGAAGGGGTCAGCCTGGGTCTCCCCATCTTATGGATCTCTCCTATATCTGCAAGTATATTCTAGAGCGATCTTGAACACACATGTAATCCAATTCTCAGCCTTGAACCCATACAGGACCCTGAAGTTCATTCTCTCCAAGTGCAGCTTATCTTGGTTCAATAAGTATCAATGTCAGGGACAAAAGACCCAGCTACAGACCCTTCCCTAGACTAGTGCCCCTCTGGTCCTCCACAGTGGCTCCTAAACTTGGGAGTGGGGCGGAGCCTCCCTCTTCTCTGCTCTTCTACCAAGTCCCACCCCTCGGTGAGTACCAACATCTTTTCCTTTAAGGTCCACTCCAAACCCCTCTGTCCTTTACCATCTTTGCTACTAGCCCTTGAGCCCTAGCCACACTCTCTTCTTGTTTGGACTGGGACAAGGATACTGAGGAATCTTGACAAATCGTGACTTATTTGGAAATCAGAGTCACTCTGCCCTGATATTTCCATCTCCACCTGCTGACCTTCTATGTGTCAATTGTTTCCAACCTTTGGTGATGAAAAGGGCTCTCTATTTAAACTCCTTGAAACCTCCATACAATTCTTAAAATTGCATGATACTGATACTTTTAACACATGTCAAGGAAAACATACATACACACATATATTTATTGAATTTTTATGAATCATTTTAATTTAGAGATTTAGTGTAAACATTTTTAATGTATGGATAAATAGATCTATACATCTACAGATGATTTTTAATTTATTGACTTTGTCAGGAGACTCTCTCCCAGTTCACCTTCTGCCCCTCCGGGTATGAGTCCTGGAGACCCTAAACGGAAGCTATACCCTCCGACTCTGGTTGGCTGCTGCCATCTGCACTCAGCTTCATCCACATATGGTGTCTTTTTCCTCCCAATGCTTCAGAGTCATCTGTCCCTTCTCTTGACCCTGGTGTTCTCCGTGTTATGGTGAGCTATCAGGGGGACTGCATGTTCTTTGGGGGACCCCATGGCCTACAGGGCCAGAAGGGCAAGGTTGATCCCAGCCCTGGGCTCACTAACATAGTCCAAATCACAGGGTGCAGCAACCATGTCAGAACGTCCCTGACTGAAGACATTGTATCAACAGATACAGTGACTTCTCGTTGCTGCTTCCAAATAATCTCAAAAGCTACTACCAGTTGAACCCCAACACCAAGAGCTATTCTCATGAAGAAGGGATGCCAAGAGCAACTTCAGATAGCTTCCAATCGGACTAGAAGGACTTCCAAAATAAAGTCATGGAACTTAGGGACATAAGCCAGGGAGACCTCATTGCCAAAGGCTCCCATACCACTCTGCTTCCCAGAAGATGTTAGTCTTTACATCCTAAGAAAAGGATACCAGTCTCCAGCATACAGGCACGCACAGTACAGTTGACATAGCAGTCAACAAAGGTCCTACAATACTGCATCACCTAGTGACACCATAGCCCACTTAATGTGTATAATTATACTCTCTGATGGTCACACAATGATGAAATTGCCTAGCGGTTCATTTCTCAGAATCCATTCCCATCATTAAGCAATACACGGCTGAACTTCTCTCTGTTCTTCACATAGGAAACCTTATGTGGGGCTAACACAAAACCAGACTCCAGGGATGATGTCAGGAAAACATGTCACAGTGTGTGGTAGTGAATTAAACCCCTTGAAGTGTTGCATGTATAGAAAATCAAGCAGTGACTGAGAATCCAGAGGCTTTCGTCTTCTGCTCATGAGTGTTTCTGCCATTCACAAACTAGTTGTCTTAATTAAAATGCTGCTAAAAGAAGCGAATCAATTAACAGATCCCTTACAAGATGGTTTATTCTATCTTACACACAGAAAATTGCTTATGAGTACCACGTTACCACTTTAGGTTATCAGTTAACAAAGGCTGCTAATGAACAACGTTGTTATCAAGTTACATAAAAGATGCCCTGGGAATCCAGGCAAATTATTATAACACAGCACTTGGCTTTGAAATATGGCTCATCTTTCATCACACACAAGGAGGGTAACCCAATTCAAGAAGAAGCAATCCACACAGTCACCCAGATTTTTGAAGAATGCAAAGGCAAAGAGCCTTCCACAGTGCATCCCTAGAAACATGGGGTTAATGAGCCAGGGAAGAGGAATGTCTCTCTATGGAGCATGTGCCATAGAATCTTGGATGGATGACAGTAATAGCATGACGTGATTTTCCTGAGCCTCTGCCAGTCATGTCTTCCATGTGTACACCATGACTTTATAATAATCACCACAAGACAATTATCAGAGGATAACAATGATAGCTTACATTTGGATAGTTCTTCATGAAGCACAGTATCTGCTTTCTCATTTAATTCTTCATTTGGAGATCTTCAGAGCCACAGGCCCTTCCCACAGTTGTCAAAGACACTTTCTTTCTTTCCAGCCTAGGTTGTCACTAGAAGTGCAGCTTAATTGTTGATAAGCTGGTAGTGCTAAGGAAAATGTGTCCTGTGTTTGGTTTCCACTTCCATAAGTCATTGCTGTGGACTGGTTCCATTGATGGGGACATAATGCCATTGTAGAAGTGAGGACAGCTCCAACACAATGGACCAAGCTAGATGATACAGATTTAATGGCTTCCATCATTTACTCACTTAAATAATATATTCACCCTGTGCAGTTAACCTCTTGTAGGAAAGGAGTAATATTTTCCGCAGGATAGAGAAACTGTTGATTCTAGTCCTCACATTATTTGCTCTTATATTGAGTCCATGTGAAGTTTCATAACTAGCTGTGGGAGTTCAAGTTCAAACATTCTGAGACCATAGCTGTGCACAATTATCTAGACAGTTGAACCTCACCTCATGCAGCCACTTGCTTACAGCTCAATCACCCGATCATCTCTGTAAAGGAAGAGAAACATCTGGAAGACTTTTGGTCACAGTGACTTTGCTTCATGCAACACATTAAGCAGGTATGAAAGAGTTCATTAGCGAACAGCAGCAAGCTGGGGCATTTTCCTGTGCAACATACAAAGAGGCCCGTAGTCCAATGGTTTCGAGGTAAAGGAGAAATTTTCTGCTAGATCTCAACCTTGAGGTTGTTTTGCGTCTGCCTAACTTGAGACCACAAAACTTCATGCACTTTGATGAGAAAAAAAAAAGAGTCATTCTCGAAGGTCAGTAGATAGCACCTGAGGAGAACCAGGGTTTTCACTTTAGAAGAGACAAGTTGAAATACGGAATGGAGAGAGCTTGAAAAGAAAATTAGGGGACTGAATTTGTGATTTAAAAACATTAGAAACAATGACATTGCAGCCTTTGAAGGTAAATGGATGGCTATGGAAGAAATCATGCTGAGTGAAATCAGCATAACCCAGAGAACCAAGGGTCGAATGTCTCCACTCATCTGCGGAGGCTGGAGCTAGACCCTGGCCATTGAGAAAGGAGGTCTAGTATCATGTTTTAAATCCGGATAAGGTGTAATGCCATACAACCTAATACATTTTTAGAGATGCTTAGAGGGGAGGGATAAGGGTGGATAATTGGGGGGGGGCTCTTGGGGGTAAATCTAATTTTCAGAATCTCTATACACATTATATTATTTCATTAGAAACTTGTGTGATTGCTCAACAAATAAATTTCTGAATAAAAAATAAATAAATAAAAGCATATTTCTTGACTCTGTCCATTCAAACAACAGTGACACCCTCACTGTAGTGACACCCTCAGTGCCCATGAGGGTGCCCATGAGTCCAGACCTTGCTTTCTAAAAATCACTCGCCAGTAAAAAGAAAAACAAAAAAAGAAAAAAGAAAAAGAAAAGAAAAACAGGTCTGTGTTGTACTCCAGGTGGGAGAAGTATAGGGTGAACCTAAGACATCTTGGGTTGTCAGAAGTCTAGGAAATGCTTCAAGGCTAACAGATCCTGTTATAAGAGCACAGTTGCTAAGAAATACCTTGTACTGGTCAATTCAGGACCATTTCAGCATCAAGAAGAATCCTGATAGCAATGAATTAAGGTCCACAGTAATAACACTTAGCAAGTAGGAAAAGAAGAAAACGGAAGGCTGTAAAAAGACTTTTTGTCCCCAAAAGACCATCAGCTATTAAAAGTAGAGGGCATGCTGTTAACTGGAAACTCAGTATCAGCCCCCATAACTGATTCAGCACTGATCATGAATAGATATAAAATCAGTGGGCAAGAATTGTCGGGCGTTAGGGAATTCACATGGTCTCTAAGTTGCAGCCCTCGGATTATTTCATATTTACAAAGCAGAGTATTCTGATCTTTGCAATGCAGACAGCCAGCAGTTGCTTCCTTAGCCAAGGCATCAAACGAAGCATCACCAAGAGTGGATGGTCTGGCATTATATGCCTGCAGATGCGATGCAATAAAAGGCAAACAATGCCACCTCCGTGGTTTTCTTGACCAAAAAAAAAAAAAAAAAAATTCAGTTTGAATCTACTCAGGAGGAAACAATCACCCAAATCCAGAACATGGGATGTTATCTGAGACGACTGGCTTAGATATTTCAAAATTTACAATGCCCAGGGGAGAAAAAGGTAGAGAAATCATTCAGCAGTGAAAGACACTAAAAGGAGACAGAATCAAATGCAAAGATTATTCTTGGATCGTCCAATAGAGCAATAAAAGAAGTTTGAATAATGGCTGGATAATACACGATAATATCTTCTTAGGAGTGGTCGCCGTATTGTGATTATGTGGGAGATACAATAGTGATCTATCCAGGGGTGAAATACCAGGATCTCTACACTGCCACTCAAGTGGATCAGTCAAACAAAGGAAGTTATACTTACAGAGATAAAGCAAAAACTACAAAATGTTAGTGGTCTGGGTGCAGGAAGTATATATTTCGATTGCACTGATCTTTCTACTTTTCTGTGTATTTGAAGATTCTTCAAATAGAAAGAGAGCACGAGAAAAGACAGGAAAACACTCTAGCCTTAGATGACCATCCTGAACTGGTCAGATAGGGGCTGACACTTTTGCTACAGCACATGAGCCAGGCAAGAGGTAAGGGGACACAGGTCAGGGGATGTGGATTGCAAAGCCACCATTCAGATAAACCAGTGGAGATGTTTTCTTTCCTAGGAGCAGGGCTTGTTCAATCAGGGGACCTGAGATCCTGTCCCCTCTGCTGCCCTTGTGTTACACAAGCAGCCTTTGTCCACTGAGACCCCAAAGTAGCACTGAGAATCAAGCATTCAGCCAAACAAGCAGCTTGATGACAAAGAGATGTTTGGATTTTTTTTTTCATTAAATGAACGAATTGGCTAATGATTAGCTTGGTCACAGTCAAAGAAAAGGTCTTCGTAAGTGGGCGGGGGGGACAGTTCTTCTGTTAAGACCTAGTTTTCTCAGCTCTAGCTAAGCAAACGCCCCATAGCTTCACTCTAAGTCTTGCCAAAGTATCACCCTGTGAGAACTTTCCACTGCATCCAAAAGGGTGCTGATCCCTGGTCTCACGGATGTTTTGGCAAAAGGATTCTAGCCAGTGGCCAGCCACCCCTGGGTGCAGGTGAGGCCACCCACTACCGTGGGGCAGCGACCACTTTCCCTCTGAGTACAAGTGATCATTCTTACAACTCACCCCTAGCAGAAATCGAGGTTTAGCTTGCAAGAGAGAGAGAGGATGGAGTGGGGGAGAGACAGAGAGAGAGAGGGAGAGAGAGACGTTCATTCACCAAGTTCTAACTGACAGAAAGCATGTACAGTTGTGCTCCAGGAGAATGGCTTTCTTATGTTTAACTTTTGGTGCTAATGTCTTCCTGATTCAGCCTGACTCCACCTAGTGTTAGTTTCGGAAACTTGAATTGTGCCTTCCTTCTCTTCCAAAGTCCCTCTCGTCCTTCCCTTCCTCTGCCCTCATCCCTTCCTCCTGTACCTGTTCACATTCCTTTTCTAGAACTTTGTTTCAAAAGGTTCTTTAGTGATTAACTATTATGATCTTTTCATCTTAGCAATGGGAATTGCCTCCTCTAACCCTAACACCCCCAGATAATCCAGAACATGCACATCTTTGATCTTCTCTGTTGCCTCCACCCTGTCTTGCTCTAGCTGAGCTACGCAGAAGATCTGAATCTCACTGGGACTTCCAGCAGGGCTCTCCATCTCCACCTGAGCCCCCCCTCCTCCAAGCTAATATGATGAAAAGTAGCCCATCTCTCCCCATTTTAGAATTGATCAGTGATTGACCCAAAGTTTGAGGATAGGGTTCAGACTTCTTCACCTTGCACAAGACCATCAGATCCTCCTGGAGTAGAAGCTACTTCTTCTCCAACCCCTTCCCTCCACACTTTCATGTGAAACATTTCTTCTGCCCTACTGTTCTCTTGTTGGCCAAATGTATTCCATGATACCCAAGGGCATCCTCATGTACCAGGGGTCCTTCTGCCTATTTGAGCTGTTCTGTGTCATTCCACCCCTATACCTCCTGCTTCCCAGCTGGCTATGCATCCCTCTGCACCCTCATGCCACACATGCTTAGCCCTGCCCCAGCACTCTCAAAGTCCCTCCACTGGACAGTCATTGCACGTGGCTGCCTGCGTCCCCTGTAGGCTAAGAAAGCCTTTTTCTTTATCTCGCCCTCAGCCTCTAGCCTGTGGGCTCATGTCCACTCATTCATTCAATACATCCGTGAGGACCCACTCTGTTCTAGACAGTATGCTAAGTGCTAGGCTGCAGAAATGCAAAGGAAGACCCCACCCTCAAGGAGCTTACATTTTAGGGAGAAAAACATCCACAATAGACAAATTAATATGTCAAATGATGTCAACTAGTAGAAAAATTATAAAGAAAAATAAAGACAGGTAGGGGAAGAGAATGATGGCTGTCGAGGTGAAGTTCCTATTTAAAATGGGACATCAAAAATGAAATGGTTGTGGGGCTTGGAGGAGTGGCTCAGCGGTTTCGGCACTTGCTGGCAAGCACGAGGACGAGGGTTCAAACCCCAGCACCACGTACACAACTAAGTGTTGGAGCAATGAAGGCCATGTGAAAAACTAAATAAAGTTGTTTCTCCCTTTCTCTGTCTCTCTCACTGTCCCTCTCTCTTAAAAAAAAAA
>PVKS010053593.1:0-10353 GCA_004027875.1 Aplodontia rufa
ACCCATTTAACGCATGAGTTCTTCTGGGGGAAACTGCAACAGGTGAAACCCAAGGTGGTTATCCATGTTTTGGCATTACCCCTGGATTAAAAAGTATATATATACATTGATTACTGTTGGTTTGATAATGTTTCCCCCTCAATTGTATCTCTATATACTTCTAATAAAAAAAAAGAACTCAAGAAATGCAAAACCAAATAAAAACCAATATAAAATTAAATCCACTCAACGAAAGCATAAATGGAGAATTTGGACCCAGTAGTATTCACCCAGCATTCAAAGTCAGGAGCTACCAGGGCAAGATTCACAAATTCTAGGAGAATTTAATATTATTATATTAAATTAACTGTTTAGTATAAATATTAGACTATAGCAAACAGCTTTCCACTCCAAAAAATTATCTTTTAAAATGGAAAATAGGAAAGAACATTAAGAAGCTATTATTTTTTAAATTTTGTTTTCATTTTGAATAGTGTCATTTGTCAATGTCAGAATTCATACTTTTCAACACTTTATTTGCCTCCTCCTTATTCAAGTTTTGTGTTACTTCCTTTATTTTCACATTGTCAAGGTGTATAATATTTCTATTCTAATTTGTGATCAGTTTCCACAGTTTTTAGTCTTTAGTCCATATTTATGCTCAACACCTATCCTTTAACTAGAACTTTTCCGTATTTTCCTTATTCGATTCATCATTCCATGGACCAGACTTCTCCCCCTCAATGGTGCTCACAAATCTCACTCCCTTTCCTTCCTACATGCTTGTGATAATGAGTTTATTTGTATGTGTAACCAAAGGACAACTTGGCTGAGTTATAAATTTGCTTTGAGCTGTACTACTATGACAAACAGTCTTAGTCTTATTTTCCTAATCCCTAAAATCACCATCCACATGTAAACTTCCACAGCACTGAGCACGTTATCCAACACTTCAAAGAAAGCATGATGTAGAGTCACTGAGACACTGCCTGAGCAAAGATTTGGACCAGCAAAATATATCGCTATATGTATGAGCTCTGGGATAAGAAAGCACACCTTCTATTCCTACCTTTATTATCAACCATTGTACTACTCTATGATTCAATTCCCTTCTATAATCAGGGTGTATTATTGATAATAAACATTTATAATGCAAATATGAGATATGATATTCCATAGATATTAAATATTTTTAATTTTTTCATATTTTTATTGGTGCATTAGAGTTATACATAATGGTGTATTTGTTATATATTCATACTTGAACACAATGTAACAATACAATTTGGTCAATACTATTCCCCAGTATTTCACCCTTCTCTCCCCTCCTCCCTTTCCTTGATCTTTTCTTCTATTCTACTGACCTCCCTTCAATTTTCATGAGAACCCGTGTCACCTTTCTTTTCCTTTTTCCTCTAGCTTCCACATATGAGAGAAAACATACAGCCCTTGACTTTCTGAATTTGGCTTATTTGGCTTAACATAATGTTTTCAAGTTCCATCCATTTCCCAGCAAATGACATAATTTCACTCTTCTTTAGGACTGAAGAAAACTCCACTGGATATATATACCACTTTTTTCGTATTCATTCATTCATTGACAGACACTAGGCTTGTTCCATAATTTGCTATTGTGAATTGTGCTGCTATAAATATGGGTAGATATGCATGTATCACTATAGTATGTTAACTTTAATTCTGGAATATAAACATTAAGAAGTGGTATGGTTGGATCATATGGTAGTTTCATTCCTAGTCTTTTGAGGATCCTCCAAACTGATTTCCAAATGGCTAACAAATACATGAAAAAAATGTTCGATGTCTTTAGCAATTAGGAACATGCAAATCAAAACCATACTGAGATTTCATCTTACTCCAGTTAGAATGGCAGCCATCAAGAATATAAACAATAGCCAAGCATGGTGACACACACCTGTAATCCCAGCAGCGTGGGAGGCTAAGGCAGGAGACTCATAATTTCAAAGTCAGCCTCAGTAATTTGGCAAGATCCTAAGCAACTTAATGAGACCCTGTCCCTCAATAAATAAATAGAAAGATGGATAGACAGATAGATAGGAAGGACTGAGCATGTAGCTCAGTGGTTAGGTGCCCCTGGGTTCAATCCCCAATATCAAAACAAAAGCAAATACAAACAATAAAAATGCAGGAGAGAATGGGGGAAAGGAACACTTTCACACTGATGGTGGGATTTTAAGTTAGTACAACCACTGTGGAAATCAGTATGGAGTTTTCTCAAAAGATTAAAAATGGAACTACTATATGATTCAGCTATACCACTCCTCAGTATTTATTCTGAAGAACTGAAGTCAACATGCTATAGAAATACATGCATAATCATGTTTATAGCAGCGTCATTCATGATAACCTTTAGGAAACCAGCTTCAGTTGTCAATAGATGGATAAGGAAAATGTTGTGTGTATATATTGTGGAGTTTTATTCACCCATAAAGAAGAATGAAATGATGTCATTTGGAGAGAATTGGAGGACATCATGCTAAATAAAATAAGCCAGCCTCAGAAAGTCGAAGGTCATGTTTTCTCACATAAGTGAAAACTAGAATGAAATTTTTTAAAAAATCAGAAGTGGGGAAAACTCATTATATTGTGGGCATGCATGAATGTTTAACAACAAATACCACTGTAATGTATAATAATTTTTTGTAATGTATAATTACAATGCATCCATAAAAGGGGGCAAATGAGAGATAGTTATTCTTTATTTGTGAAAAAGTATACCACACTCATTTGTTTTGCTTTTGCAAGAAAAGCAGAAAAAGTATCTAGGAAGACTAAACACCACTTCATGATAACAACTCAAGAATATACCTCAAAATGTTATGTATGAAAGACCCATAGTTGATTATACAGAATATGGAAAAGCTGAAAGTGCTTTCTCTAAGACTGGGAACAAGGAGATCGAGAAGATGGCGATAGGCAAGAAGGCTACGTGTAGAATCTCTCCATGAAGCGGACAAAAACAGTGGAGGAAGTGCCTTTCTGCAAGGAGGGTGAATGGCAAAATTTCACTGGAACTTATTAGTAGACAAAATGGAAAACAAGAGGCTCAGAGGCTTGGTTACAATAAGCAAGGAAGAAAAACCAAACAGGGGCCAAGCAACTCCGGCTGCAAGAACCCCACCTGGCAGTTGTGCTGCTGGTTCAGCACAGAGGGAGAGAAGGATACACACAATTACAGGATGGAGAAAGTGGCAGGAAGAATCCTGCTATCAGAAGGGTTCCTGCTCCTCCGCTGAACCCAGGGTCTGTAGTGCACAAACCTTAGACCTGCCTCCAAACTGCCTGTGGAGAGCTGAAGAGATCACCATCTTGAGAAAGAGAGCGGTCTAGGCAGCTGCTCCGGTAGCCCAAGTCTGGGTCAGAGGCTCCCCAAGGTGCAGCACCATCTGCCGCCACTCAAGGAGCCCCATGATCTGACTGCCTCAGATACTGAGAGTTTTTGGAACCCAGAGGGCCCCAGGAGCCAGGAGTTCTTAGTGCCTCAGGCCCTGTGAGTTCGGAGTAGAGATATTCCCACGAGCCATGAGCATTCTGGGCAGGAGTGCCTCAGGACCCCTGAATTTCCTGGCATCTGACCCAGATTCCAGGAGTTCAGGGTGACCAGGCCCCCAGAAACAGCAAGCTCTCCTTGCAGCTGCCCCTGGCTGAAGTGGGACAGGAGTTTGGGCAGGTGGTCACAAAAGTGCACAGGGAGGCCCCGAGTTCGGTCCTCAGCCCTAAAAAAAAAAAAGTGCACAGGAACTCAACCCAGGAAAGCCAAAAGGCAATATTCACAAGTAGCAGTGGCACTGAAGGTCTGCACCCCCTTCATATAACAAGAATACTAGGAGGATTCCAGGGAATCTGACTTTCAACGGAGAATGGCAAAAACCAGGCCCTCCAGCAACCTTACTGGAAGTGCCTCCATCCAGGAGCCAGATGTGATCTTCAACCCACACTGTCTATTTTGACCTCCTCAGTGGAATAACACATAATCCTCCCAACTTTCCATTAAGACAATGGATTTTTTGTTTTGGTTTGGTTTGGTTTCTCTGTTATGTTTATTTTTTGTTTCTTCTATTCTTCTCATAGATAGTAATTAATGCTGTCAGTTACAGAAGTAAAAAAGTAGCCAGTTCAATGCTATCTATTGTATGCCTTGACTGTACATAGACTCTCTTCCCATATCTCATGAGGTATTGGTAATTGTAAAGATCAATAACAATTCACAGATTGTAGAGCAAGCTGTTGAACAGTATCATACAAATTGCTCTCCAGCCCAAATAAGTGAAGAGATAAAGCCCCACAACCCATCAACAAAGTACAAAAGTGAAATAACCAGTGAGAGATCTCAGGCCCAACCCCCTGACATTGAAAATGAGGAAAAAAGAAAGCAGTTCTCCTTCTCAAACCCACAACTTCCCAGCCAATTAGTCCATGGAAAAGGACCTGGATGAAAACTTAGAAGAAAGTAACAACAATATGATAATTAAAAATGCTCAAATAATTAAAATAAAATTTAAGGAAGGAAATAAGAGAACAATTACAGGAACAGAAATGTCATTTTAATAAAGAATTAGAAACACTGAGAAAAGATGTATCAGAGCTCTTAGAATTGAAAAACACAGTCAACCAAATCAAAAGCTCAATGGAAGATGTTAATATCAGAGTAAACTCAATAGAAAATAGAACTTCAGCTCTTGAAGAAAGAATATCAGACAACAAAGACAGACTGAGTAATCTTGAATGCACAGAGGATAGACAAAAAAAAACTTATTGATCATGATCAGCATTTCCAAGAATTATGGGAAGAAATCAGAAGAAATAACATGAGAGTGAATGGTATAGGGGAGCACATTAAGCAAAAAAAAATGAATAGCATAAAGTACCTTCTCAATGAGATAAAGAAAATCTCCCTCATATCAGAATAGAACTACATATTCATATTTAAGAGGCCTATAGGACCCCAAATAGATTTAACCAAATGAGAAACTCGCTGAGACACATCATATTCAAAATAAATAACAGATAAAATAAGGAAAGAATATTAAAATCAGTAAGAGAAAAACACCACATTGCATTCAGAGGCAAACCAATGAGGATCACTGTGGATTTCTCAAATCAGACCATAAAGGTGAGGAGAGCATAGAATGAAATTTTTCAAATATTGAAAGAAAATAATTGTCAACCAAAATTGAAAGAAAACAATTGTCAAAGCAAATCTCAGCTTCAAATTTGATGAGGGAAATAAAACTTTCCCTTGTGAGAACAAACTAGCAACATACATGAACACAAAACCTGCTCTACTGAGAATACTCAAGAACAAACTTCAAATAGAGGAATAAACAAACAACTCCCAAAGCCCACAATCAGAGAAGAGTCAATAAAAGCACAACTCACTAAAAGATAGCCAAGATGGCACAAAATACAGCAAAGGTCATTGCCAGAGAACAAAAATCACAAATCTATTCTAACACTGAATATGAATGAACTCAATGACCAAAGCAAAAGACACAGATTAGCTGCCTGGATTAAAAAAAAAAAATCCAACAATATGCTGCTTACCAGAGAGGAGATTCATATCACAGCCAAAGACAGCCACAGATTGAAGATAAAAGGTTAGAAAAAAACCTACTATGCTTATGGCCCAAAAAACAAGCTGGTATTGCTATACTCATATCCAACAACGTAGTCTTTGACCAAAAATTAGTCTGAAGAGACAAATAAGGCCGCTACATCTTAGTTAAGGGAAAGCTACCTCAGGAAGATATAACTAGGGCTGGAGCAGTGGTTCAGTGGTTACAGTACTTGACTGCCATATGTGATAATGCTGGTTCAAACCACAGCACCACATATACAACAAAGTGTCAGAGCCACGGAAGCCACATGAAAAACTAAATAAAATTGATTGTCCTTCTCTCTTTAAAAACAAAAATATGTAACCATAATTAACATTTATTCACCAAATTCCTATACTCCCAAATATGTAAAAAATTACTCCATGACATTAAACCACATGTAGATCTCAACACAATAATATTGGGGGAATTTAATACACCTTTATCAACAATAGATAGATCATCAAAATAAAAAAACTTAACACAGAAGTCTCCAGCTTAAACAATGCTATAAATCAAATGCACCTTACAGACATCTAAAGAATATTATATCCCAAATCAGCTGAGTTTACCTTCTTTTCAGCAGCACATGGATCCTTTTCCAAAATAGATCATATCTTAGTCCACAAAGGTAATCTTAGTAAATACAAAAAAGTTGATACAATGTCATGTATATTATCAGACCACAATAGTATGATTCTAGCAATTAACAGCAAGAAAAATAATAGAAAGTACATAAATACATGGAGATTAAATAATACCTTCTTAAATGAAGAATGGATCAAAGAGGAAAACAGAAAATGAATCAAGAAATTCTTGGAAATGAATGAGAATGATGACACAAAATATAATCACTGGGACAGTAAAAAATCATTCTTAACAGGTAAATTTAAGCACTGTGTGCCTTCATCAAAAATCAGAAGAGAGCCCAAATAAACTTATGCTACACCTCAAATCTTTACAAAAAGAACAACAATCCAATTCTAAATCCAGTAGAAGACAGGAAATAACCAAGATCAGGGCTAAAATCAATAAAATTGAGAATAAAAAAAATAGGATCAACTAAACAAAAAGTTGTTTCTTCAAAAAACTGAATAAGATTAAATAAATACATAACTAAATAAAATTGATAGACCCCTAGCTAACTTACCAAAAGAAAAAATGAAACAAAACAAATCAACAAAATGAGAAACAAAAATGGAGACATCATCACTGACTCATCTGAAATCCAGAAGATTATCATAAATTATTTTGAAAACCATACTCTTCCAAGTTGGAGAATCTGGAGGACATGGACAAATACCTAGCCAAATGCAACATTCCAAAACTGATGCAGTAAGATATTGAACAACTTAACAGACCAATATCAGGTAGCAAAGTTGAAACAGCAATCAAAACCCTTCCAAAAAAGCAAAGCCCAGGACCTGATGGATTTTCTGCCTAGTTCTACTAGACCATTACAGAAAAATTAGCACCTCTTCTTAGTAAACTATTCCATGAAATTTCAAGGGATGGAAACCTCTCAAACACTTTTTATGAGGTAACCATTACCCCAATACCAAAACCCAACAAAGACATATTAAGAAAAGAAAACTACAGACGAATATCCCTCATAAACATAGATACAAAAAAATCATTAACAAAATCCTAGCAAACTGCTTCCAAAAATAATCAAAAAGATAATACATCACAATCAAGTGGGCTTCATTGCAGGCATGCAAGGTTATTCAACATCTGCCAATCAATAAATGTAATTCATCACATAAACAGAATTACCGACAAAAACCACCTGATTATTTCAGTTGAGGCAGAAAAAGACCTTTGACAAAATCCAACACTTATTTATGCTCAAACTCTTGAGAAAACAGGAGATTTCTGTCCTTCACGAGATATCCATTTAACTCAGGAGTTCTTCTGGGGGAAACAGCAACAGGGGGGACCCAAGCTGGGCATCCATTATATGGCATTAGCCATGGATAACTAAGTATATATACATTGGTTCTTGAATGTTTGATAATGTTTCCCCCTCAATTGTATCTCTATATCCATCTAATAAAAAAAACTCTTGAGAAAATAGGGCTCAAAGGAACTTACGAACTTACCTTATTTTTGACAAGGCCATCTATGACAAACCCACAGCCAACATTATATTTAATGGAGAAAAACTAAAAGCATTTCCAATAAACTCTGGAACAAGACAAAGTTGTCCACTCTCACCACTCTTACTCAATTTAGTCCATGAAACCCTAGCCAAAGCAATCAGACAAGAGAAGGAAATCAATCAGATTTGAATAGGAAAAGAGGGAGTTAAGCTATCTCTATTGCCAATGATATGATCCTATAACTAGAAGACCCAAAAAACTCTATCAGAAGACATCTAGAGCTTATAAATGAATTCAGCAAAGTGGCAGGATACAATACCAACACCCATAATCAATAGCTTTCTTATACTCCAATAGCAATTCTCCCCAAAAGAAAAATCAGGAAATCCGCCCCTCAATTACCTCAAAAAGAATAAAATACTTGGGAATTAATCTAACAAAGAAAGTAAAAGACCTCTATAATGAAAACTATCAATCACTGAGGGAAGAAATTGAAGAACTGAGAAGATGTAAAGACATCTCATTGCCTTGGTTAGGCAGAATCAGTATGGTTAAAATGTCCATTCTGCTGAAAGCACTGTACAGATTCAATGCAATCCCCATCAATTCTTCACAGATACAGAAAAATCAATTCTCAAATTCCTTTGGAACAATAAGAAACCCAGAATAGCCAAAGCACTACTAAGCAAAAAAAAAAAAAAAAAAAGAGTGATCACAATACCTGACCTGAAATTATACTATAAAACTACAGTAACAAAAATAGCACAGTATTGGTATCATAATAGGCAGGAAGAGCAATGGAATAGAATATAAGACACTGAGACTAACTAACCCACAAGTCTTTAATCATCAGATATCTGAAAAATCGGGCAGAACTATAGCTTGGAGGAAAGACAGCCTTTGCCACAAATAGTGCTGGGAAAACTGGATATCTATATACAGAAAAAAATGAAACTAGACTCTTTTCTCTCACCCTGCACAAAACTCAAATCAAAATGGATCAAAGACTTAGGACTTAGACCAGAAATTTTACAACTGCTACAAGAAAACATAAGGTCAACACTTAATTACATAGGTTCTGGCACCAACTTCCTTAATAAGACCCCCAAAGCTCAAGAAATAAAACCAAGAATCAATAAGTGGGATGCCATCAAGCTAAAAAAAGCTGCCGCATAGCAAAGGAAATGATTATGAGCATGTGGAGAGAGCCTACAAAATGGGAGAAAATCTTGGTCATCTACTCCTATGATAGGGGATTCATATCTAGACTACACAAAGAACTCAAAAAACTTAACACCAAAAAAAACCCAATCAATAAATGAGCAAAAGAACTAAATTTTCTGAAAACATAAATTTTCTGAATATCCCATGAACCAAGAAGAAATCAAAAGGGAAATTATAACATATTTTGAACTGAATGACAAAAACAATTTTGGGTCCCTGGGTGAAAAAACTGCACTGGTGTTTCATCTACTGCTGGGGAAGGGAGGGGGGAAATATTGGAAGCCTAATCATGGTTTATTCCATACTCTGTGTGATATATCTTTTCCTCTTTCTGACTGTTGTAATAAACTATAGCTGCAGTACAAAAAAAAAAAGAACTAAACAGAAACTTCTCAAAAGAAGAAATATAAATAGCCAACAAATACATGAAAAAATGTTCAACATCTCTAGCAATCAGGGAAAGGCAAATCAAAATTACACTAAGATTTCATCTCAATCTAGTCAGAATGGCAATGATTAAAAATATAAGCAACAATATATGTTGGTGAGGTTATGGGGGAAAAGGTTTACTTACACAATGTTAGTTGAGCTTCAGACTAGTACTACCACTCTGAAAAGCAGTATGGAGATGACTCAAAAGACTAGGGATACAACTACCATCCCATTCCTTGGTGTTTTCCCAAAGATCTAAAATTGGCATATTATAGCAACACAGCTACATCAACATTCATACCACCACAATTCACAATAGGTAAATTATGGAATCAAACCAAATGCCCATCAATAGATGGGTGGATAAAGAAACTGGGGGAAATATATATATATATACACATAACACATATACATATGTGTATGTACGTGTATACAAACATGTACATATATGTATACATATATGTATGTATGCATGTATATATCTCATACAGACACACACACATATACACATACACAAGTTCTACTCAACCATAAAAAAGAAAGAATGGAATTATGCAATTTGCTGGGAAATGGATGAAAATGGAGAATATCATGCTAAGTGAAATTAGCAAGACTCAGAAATTCAAACATCAAATGTTTTCTGTCATATGAGCAAGCTAGAGTAAAATAAAGGAAAAGGGGAGGGACGAATAGGGTAACTTAAAGAACCAATCCAATATAAATTTATAGATGAGAAATAGGCGAGTGATGGAAGGGGAAGGGGGAAGGCAAGCGGGGCTCATGAGCTGAAATTGTACGAGTTTGTCGGGATAAATCCAACTACTATGTATAACTATAAAACTCTAAAAAATAATAAAGAATAAATAAGATAAGAATAGTAATAAAATCCTGCCATTTGCAGCAACACAAATAAAAATGGAGGTCATTAGATTAAGCAAAATAATAGTTGAGAGCATCAACAGAGAACCCACAGAATGGGA
>PVKS010053594.1:0-10356 GCA_004027875.1 Aplodontia rufa
TGCAAACACATTAGCTCTAAGGATAAAATGTAACAAGTGTTAAGTCTTGCAAATATGATCATTCAACAATATATAAGCAACCTGACCATTCTGAGTGAGAATAATACCAGCCTGAGTCCCATCCACAGGTTTGCAATACCGTATTTCTCCCAGTGGTCTGTGTGGATTTGGGAAAGAAAAGTATGACAACAGTGAGGTTATTACAGAGCGCAATGAAATGAGACATTCCGAGAGATTAAAGCCTGGTGTTGGTAACTTTTTCTATTTCTATGTCTTGGTCTAGTCCCTTTGCCCATGGACCTAGGAACCCACACTGTTGAAGCCCTTTTGCCTTTCCCATGGCCAATAGACTCTATGGGTCCCCTGTGGCAGGTGTTGTGGCAGCATCAATGGCAATTGACCCTGAGTTCCCACATGGAACAGGTGGCCTTCTCAAGCATCATCCCTTGAATCCAGGTTTCCTCAGGTCATCAGGAGGCACTGGGGTATGTGCTGCAGTCCTGTTCACTGATGGCCTGATGTTCATCCTCAGTCAGTCACTTGCTCCACACTGCCAAGGGTCCATCTTCCATGTGTTGTTGCTATTTTAGTGTGCCATTCACACATGAAATTAATCAACTGAAGCTGGGTTATAAGTAGAGATTCCAATGTGTGTTCAAATTCTCAGCTTCTTCCTGCACCATGAGGCCTGTAGGGGCCATTTCCCATGTCTGTACTAGCAGCACATACATTGTCGATGTCCTTATCAAGGAGCACCTTGCTCAATGCCAAGCAAGTTATTCACCTTGCATGTTTGCCTTCAGGGAGGCCCTTCTGCAAGCACGTGCCTGTAGCAGCACAATGTGTGTCGCACACCTTAGGACAGATATAAGGCCTTTTGATAAGGCAAGGATCTGGGAGAAGTCTACCTGCCACTATTGAGAAGGTGTCCTCTTTTGACCCCCCATCACACGAGGCACTAGTCGTGGCTACTTTGTGGAACAGGCAAAGGCAGGCTCACACACACTTATACAGTGTCCAAGTATCTTGGATTCTTCATTATGGATGGAGAGTTTTCTTTTTCTTGTGACCTCTTTGTATACAATTAAACAGCCAAATCTCCAGCTGTCATATCTTCAAGCCATCTAACTTCACTTAGGCTGACTGCTTCCTGATTCATCTGCTTCCTGACATCATCTGAACTATTCAAAATGTCATTGCCCCCCTTCCATAGCTGTGACCAAGTCCTTATGGGAACTCATTTATTGCCCTGCTGTTGCCACAGGACCCACTCAAACCCATCAGGGCAGCAAAAAGCATCCAATTCACAGGGCTGTTTTTGGATTAATAAGCCCAAGGCTTATAATTATTCTGCATTGATTTTTACTTTAGAAAAGGGCTTGAGATATTCAAGTTCCCAGTCCCACTAGTTCTTCCGCTTTCCAAATCATACAATGGGTTTAACATTATCCGTAAGCATGGAATGGAGTGATGCCAACAACACAATATTCAGGAAGGTCTGTGACTGGAATTGGGAAAATTTGGACTTTATCTACAATAGTGAGGCCCAACCAGATAACTCCCACTTGACAGACAGCCTAGGTTCTTGCAACTTGGAGGAGTCAACATCCCATCCTCTGTCTTGGAGATGTGCCACCACTGTGTGAGCTGCTGTGTCTAGGTGGGGAAAAGACTCAGAAATTAACACCACATTATCAATATAACATAACATTGGTACTACTTCAGGTTTTGTCCACCAGGACAGAGCTGTCACCACCATCCCATAACATATAGTCAGCCTATGTAAATATCCTTATGGAAGAACAAAGTCCATTGTTGCCCTTCCCACGTGAAAGCACAAGCTCCTCACTTTTCCTCTTTGGACCTCTTATATTTCCTTTTCCCTCTAATTCTTTCATCATCTGAACTATACTCTGTATCCCTCACTACCTAATATTTTCAATTGACCCAATGTCAGATACATCCCGTGCAGCTCTTAGAAATCAGAAGTCCCACTTTCAGCTCAGGACTGACACCAGACCTCCACAATCCTACCTCATAGCCATTTGGAAAATGTTCCTTCATTTCTGCTGTAAATGGGTCATTATCAAGACCAGTATTGATTGCTGTGTGAACAATCTGCTTCATTCCTAACTCCCTTAGGGGATCTTGCAGTTCTTCTATGGATTGCCATCGCAAGCGTGCCATGGGTAACTCCCACATACCACACCAAGCATTGCTACAGGCAGCTATCAGCCAAGTTAATAAAAATGGCAGAATCTTCATTCACAGCTGAATATAAACATTGCTGTAGAGTAGGGTGTGTGGTGACAGATGTGATCTTACTCATTTCACTCCCTAATGGAAGTACATCTTCATTACCATTGTTCCAAAGCCCCAACAGCCATTTTGCTACACTTTCCTAGCTTTCTGTCTAAATTGTTCCCCTGTTCTACCAACCAATGGAGATACACAGGTGCTTTGGACAGGGAGCAGATCCTCAACATACACACCTATTGACCATGATCTGTTTTTAACTTTTGAGTTATAACCCATCCAGCCCCTGGCATGGGCACATAAATCATCTCATCCAGTTCTCATCTTCTTCTTCAGAGATGCCGGTCCCATTTATGGGGTCTTCCCTGAGCAGATAAACTAGGCTGTAGAGTCCATGACACCAGGTCACCTCATTTTTCCTCATCTAAAAGATAAACAAAGTTGAGGTCCCAAGAGCAGCCTGATAAATGGATGGTCACAGCAAAGGCAGCTCTTCACTGAGACACAGAGGCAGGGTGATGGACAAAGAGTTCCCCTAGCAACAGGAAAGTAGCACCATCTAAGCTGGCATGCTCACAAAGACCACATTTTATTGATTTTACATGAATCCAACATGTTGCTCACCTATCAACCTGAGGATCAATGATGCACTAGCTTCCTAGATCTATTCCAGGAAGGCTGCACAAAATGGCTTCTCATCTCTAGGGCATAATACACTGTTGCATTTCATTCAGCATGAAACCAAATGGATCTAGAATGCAACCATTCCATATTTGGATCCTTGGAACTCAACTAAGAAAAAACCTGGGCTGCAGGACTCAATTAAAAGAAAGATGAAATGATGAAGCTCTGCTGATAAATGGCACCCTACATCTTCTTGAGGATACTGGAACTGGTCTTGGGCCTTGGTCATCTCATGAGCTGACCTCTCCTGGGTGGTGCATGTGCTCCTAATTGATAGGTCATGGTGCACAAGACCCAAAACTACAGAAATGAAAACAGTACCACAACCTGAGTTCAAAGACTGGATGGGGCACTACCAGGTGACTAACCTCAGGAAGGGTGTTGGACTTCACTGTGCCCTACAAAATGCCTCCAAATAAGGGAATGGAATCTGCCTAACAGGAAGGGATGGCACTGAACTGCAACATCCAGTCAGCTCAGGGTGCAGCTCCATTTCCTCAAAAGCCCAAGGGCAACAGAGGCAGCCATTACAGCCTTCTCTAAGGCTGTAATGGCAAGGTGGTATAGGGGGACTGGAGAGATGGCTGGAGGGGCCTGGGCAGGATCTGAGTTTCCCTGTCATTGGGCTTTCAGCACCACCTGCTTGCTGAATCCATGTCCCAGAAATCCCCCACCTCTCTCCTCCCAACACCCTCCAATCCCTATGACAAACCCCTCAACGAGGAGAGGGCTGGGGACATACAAGCACTGGGTGCCTAAGTTAGCAACCTGGGCTAGGCACCACAAAGCCTTCAGAATGAGTACTCAAGACCCAGGATCAATGTGGGATACTGACCACAGTCCTAATGGTTCCTGGCCCCCACATAGTGGCCCAGGTGGCAAGGAACAGTGGTAAGTCCCCCAGGAGCTACAAAGTGCACCACTGCAGTGGAAAGTGGGCCTTGCCCTTTAACTCTAGAGGCCTTCTCTTGATCAACCTGGCTTCACCTCGAGTTACCTATGTGCTCATTCTCCATCATGTGTTCCAGCCAGCCATCACAAGGTCTGAACTCTGTGTCTAAGCCCTTGGTCTCTTCTCTGGTCTCTGGATCAGATCCACACCACCTGCTCTGAATGCCCAGTATTATCAGTACGTGCCATCATGGGCTCCATCACCTGCCAAACAGGCTCCCCTGCGATGCTCCAGCTCCAGGGCAGGATCACCCTGCTGCCCCACAACTTGCCATCTGCCCTGCCTGCAGGCACTTAAACAAGGATCCCCATTCTAGTATGCCTTGTTCAGCTGCTCTAAGGGACCATGCAATCCTCACTGGGAATCCTCTGATCAGACTACTGAGGGAACTCCGAGTGAAAATTTGTGCTGTCCATTAGCAAACTGTGGATGTTCAGACCCTTCAGAACTGTAAGGATCCCTTCTCCCCAGTGCAGATCCATTCTCCTGCCTTTACCATCAGAGCAGCTAGACCAGACTGTGGAGCTCTTGACACCCAGTCACCTACTTTTTCCTCCTTCAGAGGACACACATGAGGGCCCAATCACAGCCCAAAGAACTGATGTCAGCCACAGCAACAGTGAATGAGGAGAAGGATGGCCATGATCACCAAGAAAAGAGGGGAGGACAATGGGTAAAAGGGTGCCCATGCAATCTGGAAGTAGCACCATCCAAGCCTCTGAAGACCCAAAGAGCCCTCACTGCCTTGGAACACAGTCCTGGGCATCAGGAGGGAAACACCTTGCATGAGAGGGTCCAGAAGCCTCTGATAAATTTCTCCTGTGATGGCAATGGTGCCCCAGCTCACACAACCCTGCTGCAAGTACACTGACCCTGGCAAGGCTGATGCAGAGGCAGCAGTACTCCCTGAACCAGCCCCAGGCTGTTCCACACTGCCAGAGAACTGGGCCAAGGAAGGGTTGAATGCCCAACTCTCCAGGTTCCCAAAGTGGGTCAGGAAAGGTGGGTGCAGGGTGGACAGCATTCATCTGGCCCACCCAGGAGCTGTCCTCCTCCCAGAGATGCTAGGCAGAGGCTCTACAAGAGAAAGAGGCCCATGCCAATGGCCCTGCCATGGCCAATGCCATTGCCACTGCCCTGGCATGGAGGTGAGCTGCCCCCACCACCTAAAAGTCTTCTTGTTTCTAAGGAGGAAGACTTAATCATCTTGTGGGAAAAGATCCTGGGTCTAAAGAAGAGCAGGATCTTGGATAATGACATGGAGGCCCTAGATGGCAAAACTGAGGCTGTGGCAGCATGAACTGCCACTCAGCCTGTACCTTCTTCTTCCTGCTTGCACACTACTGCAGGGACTCACTGGCCCTGCTGCCTGATACCTCCCAGATCCCAGCTATTCATACCAAACCCAATTGGCAGACCAGGCTGCTGGACCCCTGAACTTATCTGTCCCTCTATCTTCCCCCACACCTAATAGTGATGAGGGGAAATCTGCAGTTCTCTTCCTCTGCCTCCTCCCACTAGCTGCCTTCCTCCCTTGGGGTCCAGTACCAATGTGGGGGTTCCTGCTAGTAAATTTCAACACCCTACTCACCTGGCAAGAGCTGTGGCACCTCCATTTCCCACCTTTCTTCACCTTCTATCCAAGAGCCTTTCTCCTTAAAACCTGCCCCTGTAGAGCAGAATTCCCAACTCCTGTATACATAGATTCTCCTCCTCTTCTTTCCTTTCCCACCCCTCCTGTGGTCCATTTGGCCTTCAACCCCATTAACATTGGCCACCCCATAAAAGCAGCAAGGGTCTCTCCCACCACTAGAGACAATGAATCTACGCACCTGAATCAGAAGCCAACTGTGCAAACCAAGGTCACTACCATGTACACTGGTCTTCTAAGGACATGATTTTCATATTTTCCCTTGCTCCAATGGCAGCTCCTGCCCATTCCCCCAGCTCCACTGCCATAGGTAGCACAGGCAGCCAACAAAGGGACCAGTCTCTACCAGCTCACCTATACCTAGGGTCTCCCATACCTACTCCACTTGGAACCATCCTTTTGTCTCAGAAACCATTCCCTAACCCACACATGGAAGTCTGCCTGGGCAACAACAGAGAGCCTCTCTCCACAACACCCTTCTGTTCATCATGGTCCCAGACATGGATCTGGCACTGACTTACTTCCTAGCAGGCAGAACTTCTGTACTCTCCAAGCCTGCCACCATAGATGCTATGGATGCCATCCTTCCTTCCAAGGCTGTCATCTTCCAGTGTTCTCTTGAGTCCCAGAACAACTCAGGCCCATACAACAGGATCTTCCTGGTTCTGGGAACCTCCCACCCAATGACAGCATTATGTCTGCCCACCTCTACAAGTTAGTGGCAGCAGGTGCAGGGATCAAACACAACTTTCCAGCATCCTAGAACTTTAGCAGCCACCCCTCCACCCACATCTAGGGCTCCTGGTGGGCAGCAACAGTACAACTCTTTCTCATCGGGCAACCCAGGAACCCCAGCACCTGCTATAGGCTTGACTTCTCCAACAGCTCAACCACAGAGTGGCAGCAAAATGCAGCCAGACTTTATATATCACATCACCCCAGATCCACTGGGAGGTCACTCAGCACCTAGCCACTCATTCCCAAGAATCCATGTGCTACAAATGTAAACACAGTCACAAGGTCTGGTTTGGGACCTGCAACCCGGAGGACCAACTCTGGGGGATAGCAATTCCCTGTTTGTCAGTCCCACTCCTGACTCTATGATGCTTTTGTGTTCTGTGGCTCCTAGGAGTGGAGGGAACATTGGGTTTTGTGTACCCAACCCAGGACCCAGGTCCAAGTCCAGAGCCCAATCTCAACCATGCTGGATCTGAGGCACTTCTCTGTGGGGCACAGAGAAGAGCTTATGGACACTCAGCTTGACACCTCCTCAACAAACACACACACCAGGCTTGATCCAAGCTCTGGGCCATTTTCTCTGGCCACGGGCCTGGCTAGGCTTTCCACCACTAGTTATAGGTGCTCCTGTTCCCTTCACCTGTTTGCTTCAATGGCTTCCTCTTTCTCCAGTGACGAACATAAAATCCTGCATCTTCCTTGCTCTTTGACTGGTTGGGGGTGCAGGGAAAGTGGCATATATGTATGGTAATGTGTGTAGCCTGACCTTGTGGAAATTTTCTGGGTTCCCGGGAAATGGACATGAAGCAGCCAGCTTTATGACAGCCTGGGGAAAGATGTATGGGTTGTCAACTAATACACTGATACTTGAGTGTATACTTTTGTCAATCCACACTACCATGCCTGACTCTTTAAACATGGTTTTATTTAATAGAATTTATATCATGAGCTTCATATACTGAAAGGATACAATTTCACATGTTTTGTGACTGCCTAGTCCCTTAAAACCATTGACTCAGTCAAGAAAGCAGACTTATCTCATACCAAGATTTCCTCATGCCCCTTCCTGTCACCTGCCTTCCACCTTTCCCCATGCTGTGCTCCCTGTCCCCAGACAAGTGTTTTCCATCACTATAGAGGTGTCCTTATTTTTTAGAAGTCTATGTAAATGAGTTTATACAAGGCCACCTCTTTGACTCCTTTGACCAAGCATAATGATTTTGAGGGGAAGCCTCACTTTTCTGTGTGTTCATGTCTCATTCTTTTGTTTTGTTGAGTTGTAGTCCACTGTATAGGCATACCACTGTGAATTTGTGTGCCCAGCTGTTAGTGGATGCCTGCTTGACAGTTTTCAGTTATTAAGACTAAAATTGGTGTGACTACTCTCATGAAAGACTTTGGATGAGCATACAAAAGAAGAGAAGGGCTGTGTCCTATGTTAGGTGTAGGTTTAATTTTTAAGTGGGTAGACCCCTTGCCTTCTGAAGGGATGGCACCACTCACAGTGCAGAAGAGTTATCGTTCCTACATTTCTTTACCAATGAGAGAGTTGAGAAGTATGCTCTGGCTAATATTTTAACAGGGTCTCTCTCAATGTTAATTAGAAACTGTGGGAGAATAAGGACATGATTAGCAAGACCAAGAATTGGTTCAAAGAAGTGATTTATTTAAAAATGTGACTCCTGCTGCTTGTAGATACATAGCAGAAACAGGAAAGATGATGGATACAGGAGAATTGTTGGGGATCCCCCAACATGAGGTCCAGCTGGCTTGTAAGAGAATTGGTGGTAAACAACTCTGACCCAGCTGGCTTGTATCTTCCTTAGTGACGTAATGCCTGACTGCAGGACTAAGCTATTTGGTCACTCATTGGTACAATTGGATAAACGTGTTTCACTATACCCCTATTGGCTGTTGTAATGGATAAATAGAGTAGCAGCTAGTCAGGTAGAGTGAGCGGCCCAAGGAGAAAGCAGCCAAAGAGGAAGCAGCCCTGTCCTGAAGCAGTCAGAGAAGAAGCAGCATGGAAGAAGCAAGTAGCAGTCAGGAGGAAAGCAGAGAGATGACCGCAAGCTGCCTGAGAGACCACCGCCTGCTGCCTGAGAGAGTCAGAGAGGCAGCTGCAGCAGAGAGGGTAGAGAGATCAGCAGCGGTAGAAGATGCAGACAGTAAGAGCCTCGGCTGCAGAAATAAGGACTCTGGTATGGCAGTAGAAACAAGGACTATGAATGTGAATAGCCTTGACTCTAAATATAATGCCTTAAGGGCCTTGACTCTAAGAGAGGGAAGGCAGGAAGCGCCTGGCGGCCTTTAGCCATGGTAAAGGGAGAAATAAAGTGGAGAACTTAAGAGCAAATGGGTCCAGTTGAATGCTTTGTCTGGTTCCTGCTGGCCGGGACCGGACAGAGAATATTCAAAACATTGAGAATTTCTTCCAAGTACTATTAGGATGGCAGCAGGTCCTCAACAACACTACAAGGAGAAATACATGAGTCAATGAAGCTGAGGAAAAAATTATGACATGACAGGTGTCAGGAACCAGACAATGCCCTCTCCATTCAGCTACTGAAAAAATAGTCTGGTTTTCCAAATGGTCAGCAAAATTCACATTCTCATATGGAAAACACCAGAAAAAATTGCAGTAAAAGTTGACATACAAGGAATAAATTAACAACAAAAACATTTTGTGGCACTGCTTCTAATTATATAAAGCCTATTTATGTCCCTTTTCTTCTTTAATCTTCAAATCAACTCCACAAGTAGCAATCATTTCCCCATTCCATATTTCTAACCCTAAATTCTTAGTGCTTGCATAAGAAAAGCTGAAAGTTAACATCTCTGAACACTAAAGTCAGTTTGCTCCTATGAAGACTTTGGACTCTAGAATCAATGGGAACTTTTTAATTTCAAGATGACAGACCAGGAACACAGTTTTACTATGTCTTCCTCCCAAAAAATATTGCAATAAATGTGTAGTAATACAAAAATTAGTGAGGAATAAAAGCAATAAATTAGCAATCACACAAAAGTTTGCTACATTTTTGGAAAATAAGTAGAATGGAGAGGTAATGGATAATATCACTAAGAAAAGACTTCTCTAAGAAGTTATAACACAAAGTCTGTCTGCTTTTTGGGGCCCTGGTTATAGTAAAGTGACATAAAAACAGGAAATGAAAGTTCTTTTAAGCAAATAGTTCCTGGATCCCTCAATACATCCTCACATTAACTGAAGGATTTAACAGCAGGTGGCTGGTGATGAAGACAAGAAAACAGGAACCAAGAAGTTTGATCACAGATTGTCCAATATGCAGTTTATTGTCACTACCACAATTTTTTTTTGCAGTGCTGGCCACCCCAGGGGTTCATTTGTTATAGCAGGAGATGTGTGCTTTACAAACTATCAAATTTCAAAGTTACCTACCCTGGCAAGTATAATTTTCCAATAAATAAAATTTTTTTTCTCAGTAAGTTAGGTATCTTTTAGAAATATTTTACCTTGACAAAGTTGACCTCAACATGTTTGCTTCTACAAAGTCAAATTATCTCAGAAGAATTACCTGCCACTGACCATTATTTTGCCTTACAAGGATAAATAAGAGAATATCATGGATCACCAAGAAAGCATGTGTCTTTTTCCATTCAACAAGAAAATTCCGTAGCTGTATTTCTCTGTAATGCTCTTGTTCAAATTTCCTTATAGTATCTTGAAGTCCCAGCATTCCTCAGTCCATGAATGTCATTGTTTGGTAATAAAAATAGAGGAAATAACACAACTGTAATATATTGTTTTCAAGAAATCTGACGTGGGATGGTATTGTGCAGAGTCCTTTAGGGAGTGTTTGTCCTCAATTCAGAGCAAATTCCAAAAAAAAAAAACCAGGTTCCCTACCGAAATCTCTTCCAATGATATCAAGGAACTGTGGGTAAAGGCCATAAATGTAGGTCTTTCCAATCATGAAGAAGTTATAAAGGGCTACTATTGACCTCCTCTTTTGAAACAGAATTTGGGTCTGAGAAAAACCTCAGGGTTTGTTGGGAATGAAAATGCAAACTTGTTCTGACAAGTACCCAAGGG
>PVKS010053595.1:0-10364 GCA_004027875.1 Aplodontia rufa
TGGCCACTGAGTGTTCTCTGCCACCTCAGGCCTCAGTGCAGATGTCCAAGCTCCAGGCATTTGGAAAAGTCCACAGCCCTGGTGACACCGATGAGGGCTCCTGTGGGCGGGGTGTTGATTTAGCCTGGGTTCAGTCACCACTTTCCCTGCACACATGGAGACTCTGGGAAGTGATGGTGGGGTCCCCAGGGACATCCTCGTTTTATTGAGAACACAAACACAGTACTTGTGCTCCCACTGGCTCCATGGAGTCACCAACAGCAAGTCATTCCTGGGCTGCTCAGGTGCGGCTGCTTGGTGAGATGCCCCCAAGACACAGCTGTCAGTGGCCCTCTGCTCACACAGCTGTTCATTCCATAAACAGGAGTCGGTGGTGCTTGGGTTGCTGTTTGCTGGGGACTTCAGTCCCTGACACATTGCACGGGCCAGTGCCACCCCTCCCCCAGGACACCATCCCAGTGCAACTCCAGAGAGAACTTTAGTAATGGAAACAGTAGCTGGGCAGGGGCTGTCTGCTCTCCCCCTGCCACCAGTGATGAGGTCCTTGCCACCATCACAGGGTCAGAGCGATCCAGCTCCTGGTCCTAAGTGTCACAGCTTCGATTTTCAGAAGCAAACATGTCAGGACTTCTTTCTTTCCTGTGTCCTTCTTTTCCTTTTAACGGCCTTAGTCCAGAAAGTTTTCAAAATGCTCACCAAAATAATAGCTGTGCAATTGTAAAATTAGTAGATGCAGAATTCACAGAAGCTTCAGGGCGGCGGGAAGGAGCTCAGTGTTGTCTAGACTGTCAGTAGAGGCTGTGTGCTTGGAGCTGAGCCTCCTCCTGGCCTAGTCAGCAGGAATTCATGCTTAGATCTGTTCACTATGTCAACCATAATGTAGCATGCCTAACATCAAGAGACATTTTCTTTTTTTTTATTAGAAAAATATAGAAATACAGTTGAGGGGGAAACATTATCAAAACATTAGCAATCAATGGATATAAACTTTGTTATCGAGGGGGAAAGCCAGATCATGGATAACCACCTTGGATTTTACCTATTGCAGTTTCCCCCAGAAGAACTCATGCTTTAAATGGGTAGCTCGTGGAGGAATGACATCAGTTTCTGGGATGCTTCCCCCATCTTCCCAATCTCCAGACTCCTATGAGTTCTTCATATATCCTCCCCTCACCCCCTCCCTACACCTCCAAGTATCCTATAGAGTCATCCCCCTAATGCTCTGAAAGTCATTCAATTTGCAGTTTTGTTAGGTTAGCCGTCAGCCCTACTGCTTCCCCATATATGCTAGCATCAACAGATGAGAGAAACCATTCGGCCCTAGAGTCTCTGAGATTGGGAGACATCACTAAGCATAATTCTATCCATCTCCATCCATTTGATTTCAAAAGACATAATATCGTCCTCTCTAATGGCCAAGTAGCATTCCGTAGTATATATGTACCAAAGCTTTTGTATCCACTCATCAAGTGAGGGGCAGCTGGGTTGGTTACATAATCTAGCTATAGTAAACTGAGCTGCTAAAAACATTGATGAAGCCACATCGCTATAATACGCTGATTCTAAGTCTTCTGGGAAAATTCCCAGGAGTGGGATAGCTGGGTCATAAAGTGGTTCCATCCTTAATTTTTTGAGGATTCTCCATACAGCTTTCCATAGTGGCTGAACCAGTTTGCAGTCCCACCAGCAGTGTAGTAATGTTCCTTTTTTCCCACAGCCCCTCCAGCATCTGTCGTTGTTTGTATTTTTCATTTTTGCCACTCTAACAAGAGTGGGGTGGTATCTCATTGAAGTTTTGATTTGCATTTCCCTTATAACTAATGATGTAGAGCATGCTCTCATATATTTGTGGGCTTTCTGGACTTCCACTGGAGAGAAGTTCCTTTTGAGTTCTTTAGCCCGTTTATCGATTGGATTATTTGCGAGTTTGGACTTTAGTTTCTTTAGTTCCCTGTAAATTCTGGATTTTAGCCCAATGTCCGAGGTGTAGCAGGCAAAAATTTTCTCCCATTCTGTAAGTTCTCTCTTGATGCTATCAAGAGACATTTTCAGAGAGGTTTATATCAGTGCTAAACAAAGGATGTTCAATTTTCTATGTGAAAATAATTTTTTGGCCTCCTGTTATCTTTCTGCTTTGAGAGCGTAACCCACGATGCCTAAAATAACAACCCATGGAGCTGAAGTGCTAATGGTATTCACCGTTGACTTCACCTCTGCCAGCCTGCCCTCCTGTCTGTAGAGTGGACATTCTACAAGAAGACATCCATGACCAGTTCTGTATCATTCACTGTGGTCATAAAGACGGACATGTGCACTGCACTTACCTCGCTGAGTGGTTAGGAAGGCCAACTCAGTAAGATCCTAAAGCACTAGGAACATTTATTCCAAATTACACTCCATAAACCTTTCGAACTACCATTTCTAACAATTTCTAAAACACTAAGCATGTTCACCATCATAAATTGTGTTCAAATATTGGACTCCATGACTTCCATAATCAATAATCAATAATGGTACATTCAACTTAATCATGAAAGAGAAATACAACTGTATGTCACTGAAATCAAAGGTACCTCTGCTTCTCCTAGTCCATTGACTCACACGAGTTAGTTCTTGGAGTAGACCAGCTCTCCTACCAGAGAGGAGAAAAGATGCTCCATCGTGGTGGAAACAGAGTTGATGCCGGTCCTGAGGGTGAGATGCACTGTGGCCTGATTCTCGTTTCTTCATTTCTCCACAGCTTTTAGATAAATCTTGGTCCTTTCAAAGAGTCAGAAGTTAGATTCGTCTGCTGCTTCTCAAAAGTCCTGACCATTCTGATCAATAAAGATTTGATGATTTTTCCACATGGATGACTCTTTTTCCTGAAAAAAAAAATGCACAAAGCTCGCTGGTGCTCAGTATGATGCTTGTGGGGTGGGCTCCCAGGCTGGCGTGTGGAGAGCAGCTGCATTCAAGTCAAGATCCTGCAGAATCTCCAATGGTGTTCTCTTTGGAAAGTTAACCAAATGCTCAGAGAACTTAAGTTTGCCCCACATAATTTTAAACTTTTTCAACTAAAATATAACTTAGTTTCTTAAATTTGGGGGGTGTTTTAATAGCTTTTTCACTGATTTCACCAAAAGACCAATTTTAGAGAAGGAAATTTTATTTGGGGATTCCCAGCTTGACAGGTCTCAGTCCCTTAGACAGGCCTCATTCTGAGGTCAAGCATCATGGTAAAAGGGTGTCATGGAGAAGAGTGGCTTAGGACACTGCAATCAGCAAGCTGAAAAAGACACTTCACTCGCCAGATGCAAAATAAACACCTCAAAGGCCCCCAATGACCACCTCATCTATCCACACCCTTTGTGCCTTCAGTCAGCACCTAGCTAATCCCTGCCAAGAGATTAGTTCACTAGTTGGGTTAAGGCTGTCATAACCCAATCATTTCACCTCTAAACCTTCTTGCACACCTCACACTTGAGTGCTTGGGAGATACCTCATATCCAAACCATAATGTGGGGTGAAATTCACCTGACATACATTTCACCTGTTTAAAATGAACAATCCAGTGGCACTTAGTACAATCATGACACTTTATCACCATCACTTCTGTTTAGTATGAAAACATTTTCAAAACACGAAAGCAGACCCTGTGCCCATTAAGCAGTCCCTCTCAGCGTCTCCTCCCTCCAGACCTTGACAACCACACCTGCTTTGCAAACTCAGGATATTTCCTCTAAAAAGGATCATAAACTATATGACATTTTGCGCCCAGATTCTTTCACTCTAATGTCTTTGGGATTCATCTACATTACAGCATGTATCGATACTTTATTGCTTTTCGTGACTGAACAATACTTCATTGTGGATATATCACAGGTAAATAATCCATTACACACACACACAAATACACATCCATACATAAACATGTGCGTTAAGGTGTATATAATAGCTGGGTTAATTTTCATAAATGAAACAATCCATTAGCTGACAATTATATTAATGAACAGAACAGAGGCTAACGATGAGGCAGAGTGTTGGTGTGCATGGTTAGCATGCATGTGCCCTGGGTTCAATCCCCTGAACCACAGAGACCAAAAAAAGAAACAGATCTCATCTAGCCCTTCCTGATGCTCCCCTTCACCAAGGGTAACCATTGTCTGGTGGCCGACAACATCAGTTAGTTTTATCTCCTTTTGTATTTCATACACCTTGAATCCTACCCTTGAGTCTGGCTTCCTTTACTGAGGATTGTGTTGTGGGATTTGTACACATGGCTGTGTAGACCCAAATCCTTCTTGTCATTGATATGCCATTTTCTGCTATATGAATGTGCCCTGATTATCCATCCAGGCTTCTTTTTTGGACATGTGGGTGGTCTTCGTCTAGGGACCATGAGCAGCATTGCCGGGAACATCCTCTTGTGTGTCTGGATGTACACAGTGGGTGAGTATCACTGAGTCAGAGCATTAAGTATGTCCTGCTACAATAGTTACTGACAAACCCTCAGACCTGGAAGATGACTCAAGATTTATATTCACCTGTCCCCTGAGCGTGGGATAATCAGGGTTATAATCTGGAATCTTCTGTTAGCTGAACTGTTGGGAGGTCAAATAGTATCTTTAAACCTACGTATTACACTGTGGCAAAGCCCACATGCAGTTGGAGAGGACAAAGTGGAAGATTCCTAATCCAGTTATCTAGAATTCTGCCTCTGCCCTTCCCTTGGTGGAGGTATCTGAGCCAATAAGCTCTCTCTTGTTGCATAAGTTAATTCATTAGTTTTACTCAAGAATTCCCATTCCCACCTTTCTCAGAGCCTTTGAGATAAGTAGCCCTCCACATCTGGAGGCAGATGTCCATGGGGGCGGGGGAGACGCAGGAAACATGTTGTCACGTGAGACCTGATTTATCATCCACACAGAGCTCCCACCAGCTGAGAACATGCAGAAGGTGAACAGCACATATAAACCCTTACTGGATCCACACACCTTGAATCCTGCGTCTTGATACCAGAGGCGTGTGTGTGTTGTAGACTTAATGTTTGTATCCTTCCCTGTAAGTCTATGTTGAAACCCTCACCTCCAAGGTGATAGTACTGAGAGGTTGAGCCTCTGAGAGACCATGAGGTCATGAGAGGAGCCTTCATGCATGAGATTAGCACACTTGTGCAGGAAATCCAGAGAGACCACCTGCCCACCATGTCAGGACACTGCAAGAGGACAGTGCCTGTAGCCGGAAAGCCGGCCTTGTGCAAATGCCAATCTGCCTCAATCCTGGACTTCCCAGCCTCCAAAGCTGTGAGAAGTCAAGTTCTGTTGTTCAAAAGACACTTTCTGTCAGGCACAGTAGTATGTGCCTGAAATCCCAGAGGCTCAGGAGGCTGAGACAGGAGGATCACAACCTCAGTAATTCAACAAGTCTCAAAGTAACTTAACAAGACCCCTCTCAAAAATAAAAAAAAATAAAATAAAAAGGCTAGGAATATAGCTCAGTAACTATGTGCCCCTGGGTTCACTTCCTGGTACCAAAAATCAAACTTATGGTAGGGAGTATGGTATTTAGTTTTAGCTTTAACTGCCAAGGGAACTAAGGAGGGAACTGAAACAAGAAAGTGACTCCCATGGCCACCCAACTGTGAGGGTGCACGTGGTAAGACGCAGCCCTCCTGGCTCCCCACCAACGTGCACTTTGGCATTCAGCCTTTCCAAGCCTCACAAAAATGTTCTCCGTCAAGTGATCCAGGAGTTCGATTTTTTTCTTTTTTCCTTTTATCTTTTCCGAAGATGTTTCCCTTGAGTGATGACAGCTTATGCAACACTGGGCTTGTACTTCAAAGAAGGTGCAGCTATTGGGCAAAGTCCACATTTTCTGATGTCTGAGCTGCAGCTAATTCACAGAAGTCCACGGGGGGGGGGGATCCCCTTCAATTGCAGGAGATGTTTATTTGTTTTCAAGGTGTGTTCAACATATTGATTGGCAAGAATTTTGTTGGACATCTGATTAGCTTTGTTAAGAATCGAATCAACAAAGTGGTTGGAGCACTTGCCTGGTGTGTGCAGGGACCCGGGTTCAAACCTCAGCACCACATTGACAACTAAATTTCGGAGAAACAAAAGCCAGATGAAAAAATAAATAAAATTAATTCTCTCTTTCTGTCTCTCTCTCTCCCTCTCTTTTTTTTTTTCAAGAAAGAGGAATGGAGGGGTGGAGAGAAAGAAACAATTTCATTTAGTTTTTCACGTGGCCTTCATTGCTCTGACACTTTGTTGTGTACATGGTGCTGGGGTTCGAACCCACATCCTCACCCATGCGAGGCAAATGCTGCAACTGTTGAGCTACACTCCAGCCCCTCACCCTCTCACATTAAACAAATATACAGAATTTTGGAAAACTTCTCTCGTAAAGTTTTGTTGCCCCATAGCCTGCTTGCCACTGATCTGAGAGTCTCCTGTATGAGAAGGATCTCAGAGATCGTATATCACTCTATAACTGAACTATTTAGGGACTTCATGATATGTTTTATATGTCACTGCTTGCTTATAATTACCAATGAATACATGTAAACAGAGATATGTTGCTTTATTTCATTATAATATTTATAAGAACAAATCAAAATAATGTGCTAAAGAAAATGATTTCAAATTATTAAAATTAAAATTATTTTCCAAGGAAAATAATTTCCATTTCCAATGGAAGCTAGTGACTGGCAGGAGGGCTGCGTGTATAATCTCTCCATGAAGTGGGACAGCAGCCGTGGGAGAAGTGACTCTCTGTAAGTTGGGTGAATGGTAAAATTTTTGCCTAAACTCATTAGTAGACAAGCAAGAAGATTTAGAGACACAGAGGCTTGGACACAGTAAGCAAAGAAGAAAAACCTGATAGGGAACTAGAGGCTCCAGCTGCAAGGACCACCACCCAGCAGGTGGGCTGCTGGATCTGCACAGAGGAAGGGAACTGCAGACACAAAGAGAGGACAGACAAGTTGGCATGGAGGTCTCTAATGTCAGAAAGGCTTGCACTGCGCTCCACAGTTACCCAGGCGCTGCAATAGCGCACATGACATTGACTCGCCCCAGTCTGGCCATCTTGACTAGGCAGGGGGTCCAAGCAACTGCTCCAAGAACTGGGACCTCAGATCAGAAGTCGCCCCAGTGGCAGCACCATCAGGCAGCTGATGGCTCTGTGTCCCCAGTGTTCTGACTGGCTGTCCGGGGGCTGTGCATGCCTGGCAGACACTCCCTACTGGTCCTGCAACTCTCCAACAGAGGATGCCCCCATCCTCGACCTACGCCTTCTGGGTGGAATTCCCTTTCAGGAGTTTGCAGCACAGGCAGATCCACAGGACCTACACGGGCTGGGCAGGGTCGGCGGGCAGGGTCGGCTGGCAGGACCTGAAACTCTGGAGCACAGATACTGCCTGGTCCTCGCAGGCTGGGCGGAGATCACCTTCAGCTTCAGTGACCTAGGAACAGAAGGGGCACCCTGGGACCAGCGCTTTCCTCTGCTTTCAGGCCCTAAAGCCTGGGAAGAGAGGCAGTCCCACAAGCCCTGTGCTTTCTGAGTGGGACTTGGCTTCCTGGCCTCTTGAGTTTGCATTTGAGACTTCCCCAGGTGCAGGTCTTGCTGGCCTGGTGGTTTCCTCTCACCAATGCCACCCTACCCGGCCACATTGCTGAGGCTGAGGCTGCCTCAGACGACCTCTGAGGGAAATGAGGGGGAAATGAGGGCCTCAGGTCACTTAAGACTGGGGCAACAGCTCAGTTCAGGCTGACCAGTCCCCTAGGATCAGCAAGATACCCTTGCAGCTGCTCCAGGATCTACAAGACAGCCAGCAGCTTCTGAGGATCCAGCTGAAGCAAGGCAAGATGCGGGCAGACAGACACAACTGAGTCCAGGGTTTCAACCCATGTAGCCCAAAAATCTATATTCACAGGAAGCACAGGTGGTGAAAGACTGCATCTCCTCAACAGGAGAAGAATATTGGGAGGTCTCCTGGGAAACTGACTTTCAACTGACAACAGCAAAACACAGTCCCTCCAGCAACCTCAGCCTGGAAGTGCCTCCACCCAGATGGCGGATGTGAACACACCCCCACTGTCTGTTTTGACCTCAGCGGTAATAACTCATAAACCTCCCAATTCTCCCCTTTTTTCTTGTTGTTGCTGCTGTGTGTTTGTAATTTTTTAAATTTTTTTGTTTCTTTTGCACTGTTGCTTTTTTAGGTTCTTGGTTCTTGTGCTGTGTTTCTGTTACGGTGGTTTGATTTATGGCGGTCTGTGATCTTGCACACTCGCGCATGGTCTCCTTGTCTTGTAGAGTCTCCCAGTAGTGAGCCTCTCTGCCACCCTCTTCTTCCCTTTCCTTTGACGTCTAAACTCTATTCTGCTCTCTCTCATCCTCCCTCAAAGTCATTACCCCAATCTCTTCCTCTATATTTCTTTTTTTATTTCAGCAGAATATCCCACATTATCTCCATTCTCTTGCTGCTCTCTCTCCAAATACACAAGTTCCTCACTACCTTCCTATCACATTCCCTTTGCTCTCTAGACTTTTTTCCTTCACCTACAGAGGTATTGGAAAACTAAAGTGAATGCCAAACTTGAAAACGGGTGTTTGTTCTCAAACCAAGGGTAGTCTGAGGACTCTCATGGCAGACAATTGCTAATCCATTTTCTCTTCTCATCAGTGGTAATTAACACTGTAACAGCCATAGTGGGCAAAAAGTAACCTATCAACCCTGACTGTTGTATGTATTGGCTGTACATATTGACTCTTATTCCTTACCTCCTGAGGTATTGGAAACTGTAAAGGTCCATAATAATTCACAGGTTGGGGAGCCGCCATTGAACTGTATGTCCAAATTGTACCCCAGCCCAAATAAATGGAGACAAAAACTCCACACCCATCAAAAAAGCCCCCAAGTGAATTATCTAGTGATGGATCTCAGGCCCCACTCCCTGAAACAGGAAATGAGGAAAATGGGAAACAAACCTCCTCCTAAAACTCAAAATTCCCCAGCCAAGGAGTCTGTGGACAGGGTCTTAGATGAAAACCTAGAAAATAGGTTTTCATCTAGGGTATTATATCAATAGGGTATTATATCAATAGGGTATTATATCAATCAAAGATTTAAAAGAAAACTTAAGGAAGGAAATAAGAGAGCAACTTCAGGAGCTGAGAAACCACTTTGATAAAGAGCCAGACATTCCAAAAGAGATGTAGCAGAGCTCTTAGAATTGAAAAACACAGTCAACCAAATGAAAAGCTCATTGGAAGATACTAATATCAGTGTAGGCTCAGTGGGAAAATAGAACTTCACCTCTTAAAGAATGAACATGAGACAACAAAGGCTGAGCAACGTTGAATGCAAGGAGGATAGACAAGAAAAGAAACTTACTGAGCATGATCAGAACATACAAGAAGTGTGGCTGGAGCAGTGGCTCAGTGGTTACGGTGCTTGCCTGGCATGCATGAGTATATGGGTTCAAACCCCAGCACCCACGTACACAACTAAGTGTTAGAGCAACGAAAGCCATGTGAAAAACTCAATAAAAAATTGATTCTCTCTGTCTCTCTCTCTCTCTCTCTCTCTCTACCCTTCTCTCTTTAAAAAAAAATACAAGAAGTATGGGAAGAGATGAGAAGAAATAACATGAGAGTTATTGGGATAGGGGAGAACATAGAACAACAAATTAACGGCATAAAGAATCTTCTCAATGAGAAAGCCAAAGAAAATATCCCCCATATTAGAATTGATCCAGAAATAAAAATTCAAGACACCTATAAGACACCAACAAACCTAACCAAATAAGAAACTCACTGAGACACATTATATATAAAATGAACAACAGAGAAATCAAGGAAAAAAATTATAAAAGCAGTAAGAGAAAAATACCATATCACATTCAGAGGCAGCCCAATAAGAATTGCTGTGTATTTTTCAGATCAGACAATAAAGGCCAGCAGAGCATGGAACAATATTTTTCAAATATTGAAAGAAAATAATTTTCAGCCACAGGTACTATACCCTGCAAAACACAGCTCTAAATGTGATGGGGAAATACAATGCTTCCATGATAAGAACAAACTAGTATCATACATGAACACAAAACCTGCTCTATAGAGAAGACTCAAAGACAAACTTCAATCACAGGAACAAGCAAGCTATCAACTCCCAAAGCCCATAAATAGAGGAAAGTCAATAAAAACATAAATTACTAAAAGATATCCAAAATAATGCAAAATATAGCAAAGGTCACAAGGCCAGGCACCCAGAATCACATACCTATTCTAACACTGAATGTTAATGGACTTAAAGCCCCAATCAAAAGACACAGATCAGGTGAGTAGATCAAAAAAAAAAAAATCCAACAAAA
>PVKS010053596.1:0-10354 GCA_004027875.1 Aplodontia rufa
GACAGAACCTTCCCAAATACTTTTCACAAGGCAAATATAACCTTGATTCCAAACCCCAACAAAGACACATCAATAAAAAAACTACAGACCGATTTCCCTAATGAACATAGACGCAAAAATCCTTAATAAAATTCTAGCAAATTGAATCCAAAAACACATCAAAAAGATAATACATCACAGTCGTCAAGTGGGCTTCATTCCAGGAACTCAAGGCTGGTTCAACATACACAAATCAATAAATGTGATTCACCATTTAAACAGAGTTAAAGACAAAAACCATATGATCATCTCAATTGATGCAGAAAAGGCCTTTGACAAAATTCAATGCCCGTTTATGCTCAAAACTCTGGAGAAGATAGGAATCAAAGGAAGATGCATTAATTATGTAAGAGCCATTTATGACAAACCCATAACCAACATTATAGTTAATGATGAAAACCTGAAACCATTCCCACTAAATTTGGGCACAAGACAAGGCTATCCACTCTCACCACTTTTATTCAATATAGTCCTTGAAACCCTAGCCAGAATTCAAAGGAATTCTAATAGGAAAAGAGGAAGTCAAGCTATCTCTATTTTCTGATGACGTGATCCTATGCATAGCAGACCCAAAAATCTCTATAACAAGACTACTAGAGCTCATAAATGAATTTATAAAAGTGGGCTGGTTACAAGATCAACATTCATAAATCAATAGCTTTCCTATACTTCAGCAGTGATTCTGCCAAAGAAGAAATCCGGAAACCTGTCCCATTCACAATAACCTCAAAAAGAATAAAATACTTGGTCACTAATCTAACAAATGATATAAAGGACCTCTGCAATGAAAACAATTGAATATTTAAAAAAAAGAAATTGAAGAGGACCTGAGAAGATGGAAAAACATTTCATGTTCTTGGTTAGGCAGAGTCAATATAATTAAAATGGCCATTCTGCCAAAAACCCTGTACAGATTCAATGCAATTCCCATCAAGATACCAATGACATTCTTCACAGATATAGAAAAAGCAATTCTCAAATTCATTTGGAATAACAGGAAACCCAGAATAGCCAAAACATTACTATGCAACAAGGAGGAAGCTGAAGGTACCACAATATCTGACCTGAAATTATATTATAGGGCTATAGTAACAAGAGCAGCATAGTATTGGTATCAAAACAGACATGAAGACCAATGGAACAAAATATAAGATACTGAGACAAATCCACAAGTCTTTAACCATGTGATACTTGACAAGGGGACAAAAATATAATGTGAAGGAAAGATAGTCTGTTCAACAAATGGTGCTGGACAAACTGGACAGCCATATGCAGACAACTGAAATTAGATCCCTATCTCTCACCCTGCACAAAAATCATATCAAATGGACCAAAGAATTAGGAATCAAACCAGCAACTCTACAATTTCTAGAAGGAAAAAGAGGATCAACACTCCATTACATTGTTGTAGGCACCTCCTTCCTCAACAAGATTCTCATAGGTCAAAAATTAAAGCCAAGAATCAAAGACTGGAATGCCATTAAACTGAAAATCTTCTGCTCAGCTAAAGATTTAATCAAGAGTATTAAGAGAAAACCTACAGAATGGGAGAAAATCATTGCATGCTATGCCTCTTTGACAGGGGACTAATATCCGGAATATAGAAAGAACTCAAAAAACTGAACACTAAAACCACAAATAATCCAATCAACAAATGGGCTAGGAAACTAAATAGAAACTTCTCAACAAAGGAAGTCCACAAGTCAAATAAATATATGAGAAAATGTTCTACATCACCAACAATCAGAGAAATTTCAAATCAAAACCTCACTAAGTTTCCACCTCACTCCAGCCAGAGTGGCAAAAATGAAGAATACGGACAATAGCAGATGCTGGAGGGGTTGTAGAAAAAAGGAACATTAACACTGCTTGTGGGACTGCAACTTGTACAGCCACTCTAGAAAGCAGTGTGGAGACTCCTCAAAAAACTAGAGACGGAACTACCTTACAACCCAGCTCTCCCACTCCTGCATATTTTCCCAAAAGAGCTAGAATTGGCATACTACAGAGACAGAGCTACATCAATGTTTATAGCAGCTCAATTTACAATAGCTAATCTATGGAACCAACCCAGATGCCCCTTGCTGAATGAATGGATTCAAAATTGTGGTATATATATACAATGGAGTTCTACTCTGATATTAGAGAGAATGATATGGCGTTTGCAGCCCAATCGATGGAAATGGAAAAAAGTATGCTGAATGAAACATCCCAAACTCAGAGACCTAAGGGCAAAATGTTTTATTTCATATGTGGAAACTAATGTAAAACCTAAGACAGGATGATAGACAGCTGAGTTTATACATAAACTGAGTTTATTACAATAAACTCACCATAGTTAAGAATTCACATAAGCTGGGGGAACCATACCTATGAAGGTCGGGGAGAAGGGAAAGAGGCAAGGAGGGGAGGGAGGGACAAGTGGAGTTATCAATACTTCAGGGAATACTCTACTCCCATTAGAAGCCTAGCTATATACAGGTTGGCAGACAAACTCAGAAATGTCAACAATTATTACACATGTATATGTTCATTTCAAACTATAGTATGGTGAGATTACAGAGGAGACAATGAGTTCAGGGAATGGATGAAGTGGGGTAGATCCTGGCCTAGGATTGGCTTTGACTTACTATTTTACTCTGTCAATATCCATGCATGCACGAATATGTAACAATTCCCTCCAGTGTGTAAGACTATATCAAACTAATAAAAATAATAATTGGCAAACAAAATTGTATGTGTCTATTGTATGAGACATAATGTTTTGAGAATATATGCATAGTGGAATGGCTAAATCTAACTAATTAACATATACATTACCTCATATAGTTATCATTTGTGGTGAGAATACCTAATATCCATTCTCTTAGCATTTCTCAACAATACAGTATTGATGTCATGAGCCAGGCCTTAGAATTCCCTAGTATTTCTCACATGTACTGGTATAGTGCTACACCCAGATCAGACATGCCTGAAAGGCTTTTTGAGCAATTGAAAGCTACCATAAATTATTCCATCCAATGAGACATTAATACACTTCAATGCACAAATAACTATACAGGCATGCAGAAATAATGTGTGACGAATGCTTCCTCTGTATATTCCTCACAGTACTTTGCTTTATACCTCTGAAAATGACCTGTAGGTTATTCTCATGTACAGCATGGGTTGTGTTTATATACTGTGTTTGTATTCTGCTTTAGAGTTGTCATAGTACTTTCTTATCCACTATCTCACTGATCCTTAAGACAACACAATGAGATAAACAGGAAATATATATTTCTGTTTTATATTTGAGGAAAATTTAGAAGGCTCAGATACATAAAGTAAGTATTGGACTCAAGACTTGAAATAACGTTTTTCGTCTCTTTGACTCTCTAATTAGTCTCTTGCACATACTCAGCATTTTCATGAATTCCAGTGTAAAGATTATAGTGATAAGAAAAATAGTAATAATAACAATTTAACAGAATGTAAGATGTTAACATTTCAATTTTCTTTAATTTCACAAAGAGCACCTAAAAAACAAAAACAAATAAATGTCAAATATGTTCCTGTCAGGGTGGACTAGATTCTACTGTGAAAACAATCCCAAATCATGAGTGGTTTGACATACAAAACCATATTTTTTCTCACATATTACCAATGCATATCTGCAACAAGGCTCTGCTCTTCCTGTTCATTTAAATTCCCAAGCTTATGGAGGATTCATCTTAATACTTTCTTTTTTTGGAAGCATTGGGGATTGAACCCAGGGTTTTGCACATACTAAGCAAATGCTCTGCCACTAAACTACATTCCAAGCCTTTTTATTTTATTTTCAGACAAGGTCTTGCTGAGTTACCCAGGCTGGCCTTGAACTTGTGATCTTCCTGCCTCCGTCTCCTGAGTAGCTGGGATTACAGGCATACACCACAAAGCCCAACTACCCATCTTAACACTTTTCTGATCACTGAAACAGTGGCTCTTAAAGTCTGGTAGAAACTTTTTGCTCATATTCCATGGACAAAACAATTTATAAGGCCTTATTTGAACTCAACAAGAAGGAAAGATGCAAATATCTGGCAAAGAACATGAATGACTATCACCACTACCTCAAATATACTTAAATGAAGTGCCAAGTCACCCACAAAGACATACTAAGAGAACTGTGATACAGAATTAGCCTGTTGCCTAACTGCCATCTATATAAGCAGTTGAGATTGAAGAGCCTAGTGTGAATATGAGTGTACTGTTCCCCTCCTCTTCCTCTCAAAAGGAAATTTTTCCTTTACACAAACCAAGTGAGAGGAGACACAGGAGAAAGATTTGTATAAAAGTGCCCCCTAGAGTTTAGGGAACATAAGGGCCAGCATTTAATTCAAACCTGGAAATATTCGAGGTACAGGACCATGATTGTGCTGCCTGTACCACAACAGAACATAAAGGGGTCCATGTTGGGAGAGAGCAGTACTTCCTCCCAGGAGCAAGCCATTACAGTTTGCTTTTCCAAGGAAGAGATGTTGTCCTGAAGTTAGGGAGCTAGACAAGAGTTTTCAAATGAATACTTCCCAAGAGAGGTGAAATAAATCCAAAAGGGCACATATATGGTATAGACTGAGGCTAAAGGAGAGGATAAGAAATAGGCAGCCTGGGAAGTGTCTGTCAGGAGAGCTAGAGTCAGAGATCCTCAGTGGGAGACACTCCAGGAATGCACAAAAGTGGTCCATGAGCAAGCTGTTTGACAAGCTTCATACTAAGTTCTTTACATATGTCACTTAATTCTCACACTTTATGAGGTCAATTCTGTTATTAACCTGATTTTATACACACTGCAACTGAGACATAGAGAGGTTAAGTAACTTGTCTAGGGTCCCACAGATTTTAAGTTCCAGAGTTAGGATTTCAATCAGGACTGCCCAATTCCATGGCACAGCACTTAATCATCCAGTTGTTCTGCCTGCCATAATGATGTTACCAGTGGGAAATTAAAAACTGCACAGATTTATTTTTACCTAAGTTATCGGACTTTAGGTGGGATGATATGTGAATTACAAACAAAAAAGGACTGGCAGAGCATGGCAACACATGCCTGTAATCCTGGCCACTTGGAAGATCACAAGTTCAAGACCAGTCTCTGCAAGTTAATGAAGCTGTGAACAATGTAGTAAGATCATATTTCAAAATAGAACATAAAAAGGGTTGAGAATATAGCTCAGTGATGGAGCACCCCTGGGTTCAATCCCTAGTACAGCAAAAAGAAAAAAATATGACTGGGGAATCAAGAAACATACATTTTAAGAGACTCATCAATTTTTTAAATAGTGCAATATTACAAAAAAATGTTCTTTTTATCTTTCACCTGGAAATGGAATAAAGCAGCTTTATAAGAGACAGAACCAACCTTAATAAATTAGGATTTGATTTAGTGTTATGATTTGGGTACAAGGTGCCTCCCCAAAAAGCTTGCGAGTTACACAATATAACAGTATTCAAAGTGAAATAATTATATTATGAGAGCTTTGACCTCATCAGTTGATTAATCCATTTAATGAATTAACAATTTAAATTGACTACTGGGTGGTAACTATGGACAACTTGGACATGGCTAGAAGAAGCAGATCGCTGGGAGCATCCCCTTGGGAATTATATTTTGTCCCTGATTCCTTGCGCTCTCTCTCTCTCTCTCTCTCTCTCTGCTTCCCAGCTGCCATGAGTTGAGCTTCCCCCTGTCACGCTCTTTTGCTATGATGTTATACCTCACCTCAGGATCAGAGCATTTGAAGTCAACTAACCATGGACTGAACCTCTGAAATCATGAATCAAAATAAACTCTTTCTCCTCTAAGTTGTTCTGGTCAGGTAGTTTGGTCAGAGCAGTGAAAAACTGACCAACACAGAAATCAGTGCTGAGTTAGGGGTAATTGTTGTGATCATTCCTGACAATGTGGCTTGGAAGTCTTTGGAACTTATTTGTGGGTAGAGTTTGGAAAAGTTTGGAGAAGCAGGCAGGAGAAGCCTTAGAATGTTGTAAGCAGAAGCTTAATGGGTGATTCTGGTGGGAGTTCAGAAGACCAGAATGCTAATACGAATTTGGACAGTAAAAACTGTGCGTATGAGATTTCATCAGACAATGAGGACTCAATTGGGAATTGTACTAGAGGCCACATGTATTACATTCTGGCAAAGAATTTGTCTACATTTTACCTGTGACCTGAGAAGTTCTGTGAGGCTGAATTTAGAATTGAAGTACTAACTAATCTGGTGGAGTAAATTTCAAGGCAGCACAGCATTCAAGCAGTGGCATCGGTGTTGCTGGCAGCTTTTAGCCACATTTACTGTGATAAGTGGGATCAGAAAGCAGAGAAGAAAAATTTTAAAAACTTGCAGTTTGGCCAGAAAAGCATGTGTACAATGGGGGCCAAAGAAGTTGTGGTTGCTTAAGAGATTATTACCACTAAAAAGAAACTCCATATTTTGCTCAGAGATAATAGGAAAGATGCTTTGAGAGCTTCTCAGAAATCAGCAAGACCATACTCATTGCAGAGTATAAAGGTGAATACTCATTTGAGAAGAGACTGTGGGAGCACCATGCTCAACCAGGGAGGCCAAGAAAGTAGATTCCCTAGCATTAATTTTACCAGGTTCAGCTTCCCAGACACTCAGAGTCCACTGCAGTCATGGTCCAAGGAGGCCCAGCTACTTTGAGCAGATGGCAGGCCTCGGTGTCGTCCATGTGGTGCTGGTTTGGAAGGAATGCAGAACGCTGGAGTTAAGGGGTCATAGAGGCTCCCACTGAGATTTCAAAGGAAGGCCTGGGAAGCCAGGCAGAGTGTAGCAGGATTAGAATCCTTGCAGGCAATTCCATGAGAGGGCAATGCATGCAGCTGTAAGAAGAAAGTCAAAGCTCCAGGGGGACCCCAGGAATTAAGAAAAGTCAGGAACATGGAAGTTCTGCAAGAAAAGCTGCAAGAAGTGAGAAGATCCAGGATGAGAGGCCATATGGGTTACAACTAGCAAGGCCATAGGGGCAGGACTGCCCAAGCCCTTTAGAGCTCACATTGCACTAGCATGTGCACCAGATGTAAGATGTGGAGCTACAGGACTTGCTTGTTCAGCTAGGTTTTGGCCTTTCTTTTGGTCTCAACCCTTTCTTCTATCCCCTTGTTCCTCCCAATTGGAATGAAAATAATTACATTATTTCATTGTAGGTGTTGGATGCATGTAGCTGACTTTTGATTTTTACAGGGGCTCACAACCAAGTATTTGTCTTGAGCCTCAGAGTAGACTTTGAACTTGGACTTTTGAGCAATGATGGCATTTTTTAAGACTATGAGGACTCTTGAGATTGAACTGTGCATTTTGCATTGTAAGATTGGTATAAGTTTGCAGGGACAGGCATGTAACATTAGGATTGGGATATAAAGTTTCCCCCCAAAAAAAAACCATATGTTAGATGATGTAACAATGTCCAGGGGTGAAATTAATAGATTGTGAGAGCTGTAACCTCAATTAATCCATTTGATGGATTAATCATTTCAATGGATAACTGTAGGCAGATGGGGCATGGCTAGGGCAAGCAGGTCATGTCACTGAAAGGAAGCCCTTGAGGATTATATCTTGTCTCTGGTTTCTTTCTCCCCCTCCCTCTCTCCCTACTTCATAGATGCCATGAGCTGTGCAGTTTTTCTTTGCAACACCCTTGCACCATGATGTTCTGCAGGCCCAGAGCAATGGAGCCAAGTGACCACAGAGGAAATCTCTGGAACCATGATCCCAAAATAAACCTTTTCTGCTATAAGTTTTCCTTGTCAGGTAAAAAATAGAAATTTTCTGACAAATTCTGTCACTATAACTTGAAACCTTTTGAGAAGACTAGAAAATCAGCAACTTAAATAAATACCCATATAGATTATGTGACCCATGCACTAAAAACAAAAAAAATAACAAAAGAAAGCCAATGTTTTCCATAATTTACTAATGTTAATAACATAAGCAGCCAGTTTCAGAAAAAATACAAAGAAGCATATTGGAAAAAATACTCCAGTTGTAATATCTCAAACCAAAGAAAACCACCAGGAACGTTTGGTGAATGCTCTTAAAGCAATTAATATTTTGAATGCTAATAACATGACAGGACAAGACCCGCTGTGAAGGGTGAGAAAATAGCTCTGAAAATAATTTTAGGATTAATAGGCTTTGCTGGGCATGATGGCACACACTTATAATTCCAGCAACTCAAGAGGCTAAGACAAGAGGATCACAATTTCAAGGCCAGCAAAGGCACCTTAGCAAGACTCTGTAAGAAGAGTCATGCTCCCTCTGAAACCAGTAGGAGAGAGTCTTCCTTTACCTCCTCATAGCTACTGGTAGTTTGCTGGCAATCTTTCATGTTCCTTGGCTTGTAGCTTAAGTATTTCAATCTTTGTCTCTAGCATCACATAATATTCTTCCTGTGTTGTGTCTTTTTCTCTGTATCCCTTCTCTTGTAAGAATACCAGTCATGTAGAATTAAAGGTACAGCCTTATCCATTATGTCCTTATGTACAAAGATTCAATGTCCAAATAAATTCATTCTGAGGAAATAAGGGTTAGTATTTTGACTTTTGACAGGAGAACACAATTCAGCCTGTAACATAAAGGATGGTTGAAATAAAAATAGTTACAATCCCATGTGTTACTTAAGACAATACAGTGAGGAAGATAAAAGAATCTATGGAAGACAGGTTTCCACATTTCACTACAGGTGGTGAAACTTTGATAACAATAGGCTGTTATAAGTCACATAAGTACATTGTAGTACCCACAACCACCACTAAGAAGGATACACAAAGTCATATAACCACAAACATTATAAATAAATCAAGATGAGATTGTGAAATCAGTCGAGTAACCTATATAAGGGCGAGAAGAGATAGATGAAAAAGAAACAGTGAATACAAACAGAAAAGAAATAATAAAATGGCATACTTCAGCAATAACAGATCAATAATCATCTTAGATGTGAATGGTCTAAAATACCATTTAAAAGGCAAAAGCTAGCTAAAAAGATTTAATTCATGTATTTTTGTAGGAAATCAAGTACAGTTTTATTTATTTAAGAATTGGAGTGGCTGGAGTGCTGGCTTGGCAGTTATAGTGCTTGCCTGGCATTTGCAAGGACACAGGTTCAAACCCCAACACCACATACACAACAAAGTGTCAGAGCAATGAAAGCCATGTGAAAAAACTAAATAAATATGGATTCTCTCTCTTTCTCACTGTCTTTCTCTCTTTAAAAAAATAAAAATAAATAAATAAATAAGAATTGGAAAGAGTAATCAGTATCTGAGAAAGTCAATATGAAATATTTTAAAAAGCATTTCTGTATGTAGAAAAGAAAGAACAAAAATTACTCTGTGTTATGGTTAGGATAAAAAATGTCCCCCAAAAAAACCCATTATGTGAGACAGTGCATAAAAGGATGAGAGGTGAAATGATTGGGTTTTGAGTGCCTGAACACAATCAGTGAGCTATTGGCAACTGTAAGCTGGTAGGGTGTGGTTGGAGAAGGTGGGTCATTAGGGGCATGCCTTTAGGGTACATGTGTTGTATCTGGCTTGGAGTTTTTCTCTGCTTCCCTGATTATCATGTGAGCTGTTTCTCTCTGCCATACTCTTCTGCCATGATGTTCAGCTTCACCTCCAGCCCCAAGGAATGGAGCCAGCGCCTATAAACTAACTCCTCCAAAAGTGTGAGCCCTAAAATACTTTTCTTCCTAAAATTATTCTTGTTGAGTCCTTGGGTCACAACAATAAAAGAGCTGACTGAAACTCTCTGTAAGTTCCTCTCCTTGCTACAGAATGGGCTTTCCCCACTCAGGCTGCTGGACTCTTCTGAGCTGAGGCCAAGCATCAGGTCTTTCACAGCAACCACACAGAGAGAGCACTTTCCACCACATCAGAGTGCTAAAACATTAGTAAGCAAACTACAGTTGGGGGCACAACTAGTTTAGGCACTGAGAAAGTGCAGAGAAGGAACAGGGGATTACTATGTCTGTTACAGGGAACACAGTCAAAGAGCTCTTGCTGAGAACTCACCAAGTCTTACCACTGCCACAACTTAGAATAAAAATGATATTGATGATAATAATAATAATAATAATAGAAGGGAACTCAGTAGAGTAGAGCAAACAGATCAGGGGGAGGGAAAACAAAAGTACTGAGTAATGAAAGTGATCAAATTATGTTATGTACATGTACAAATATGGCATAATGAATCCCACTATTATGTATGATTAAAACGCACCAATTTTTTTCTGCACAGAGTGTTTTTATTTTTTTTAAATTTTTTATTTT
>PVKS010053597.1:0-10354 GCA_004027875.1 Aplodontia rufa
ATGTACTATGATTATGATGCATGGAAAGGTGGCTTTCCAATAAATTCTCTATGATTTTCATCAACTTGACAGGTAGAAGAATATCTGCTCAAAGTGTTTATCAGGGACATATGCACTAATACATGACTTACCATTTTTTTCAAGCAAAATTTTAAACTCCAAGTATATTCATGTTACAAGATATTGAAAGTACTTAACAATTACTATATGAAATACAGCTGTGTAGCATGGGGAATTAGTTGGCAGTTCTTTGCACATGAAAAGATATTGCACCCAAATTTTGCTTCTCTCTCTCAGTGTTAATGCTGGCCTTGGCTGATCCCTCATCAAACATAAGAGTAAAGTCTTTTTAAGTGACCTTTTTTGCTTTGTGCAACATTCATAGATCAGTTATTCAGAAAAAAAATCAAGTTTCTGGGAAGAGTTGAAAGAGTGTTTTGTTTTACATGTTCTTCAGCATCTGAGAGAGATGTGAAAACACATTTTCAGAAGTTCAGCACAACTTCTCAGAAGTTCAACAAATTCCTGGAAAACTGAGTGATGCTGATTTCTTCTCTCTAGCACCACTGTTTAATGGTGGCATCAAGGTCTTCATGAATGTCCTTTCTGAATCATTTGATTTTCATGCAGGAAGTAAACCACCCAGCAGGATCTTCCCTCTTTGTTTAAGCATCTGCCACCCCTTTCATGGGCCTATCACAATGACCGACATACACCACCGATACCCCACAACTGGTCAGCAGATAGGAGAACTAAGGTGATCACTTGCTTGGACATTCTCTGCCTCTGCTTCAGTCTATCTCCTATGTTAGTCTGTTCACATCCCCAACAATCTCCTGTCTTAGCCTAGTCTGACTACAATAACAACATACTTTAGGCTGGATAATTTATAAATGAAATAAATATATTACTCACTGTTCTTGGCTGTGATGTCCAAGATCAAGATGCCAGAAGTCTGGTAAAGACCCATTCCTCATAAATGGTGTCTTCTATCTGCATCTTCACAAGGTGGGATGAGCAAACAAGCTCCCTTGGACTTTTTTTTTTTATCAGAGCACTAATCGCTTGCATCTTGTGACCTACCCACCTCCTAGAGGCCCTATCTTGTAATACCATTACCTTAGAAATTAGGTATCAGCATTCTAGGGCAAACAGACATTCACAGCATAGCACAAATGATGAATCTCTGTGTCTGTTGATCTCTGTCTCTGTTTCCTCCTCCATCCCTAACTCTGCTTCTCTGTCACTGTGGGTGTTACAGAGATCTCAGCAGCATTATATTTGCATGTCTGACTTTATGAACTTCACATATCTCTCTGCCTTTATTTCTCCCTCTGTCTTCTTCTACTTTCCCTTCTCTCCCCTGTAGTTCTCTCTCATATATACACACATGCACATGGTTAACAACATTATTGTTTTACTTTTTCATTAATTGTAGTAGATTGTTACATGTCTTCTCTAGCACAATGAAAAATTTTGCATGAAAAACAATTTTTCATGCAGAGAAGTTACAAACATTACTAAAAAACAAAATTCCAAATCAAGCACAAATTAGTTCTTGATTTGAGGATCACAATCATATAACAAAGGCTACTCATTGCTCAGACCCATGTTATTGTAGACATGGCCTAAAGGCACCAAGATAATCTAATGGCAGTCTTGTGGAACACATTGTGGGATGTCAGGAGATGTGCCTGCCAGCAGTCATAACTTCAAGTCATCAGTTGGCCCCCTGGATGCTTACAGATCCTCCCTGCCCCCCAGATAACAGTTGACTTTGATCAAACTTCAGTTTGACAAACAAATATTTCCATGGCCAATCCCTGTTTTCAGGAGTGTTTTTCAAAAGTACAGATGCATCCCTTCTCACTAAAGTTTAGGTTCATTAAATCAAGCTGATTGAAAACTCTGTGTTTCAACTCAGTCAGTATTCTGCTCAGAGTAGCCTTGCAAGCACTCTTCCCAGCTTCCCCAGCATTTGATTGTTTCAAATCATCATTTCATACAGAATTCTGAGCACTTATCTAGAGCTGTCCATGGCACCATGGTCCAGAATATCCCAAGATGGATGCTCAAATTCATAGGTATAGCTTTCACTAAGTAAAAGTGGAATAATTTATGTATTTTATATATTTATATTTATATTTACATATTTTATATTTTGTATATTTATATTTATATATTTATATTTATATTTATTTATATTTATGTATTTTATATATGGTCTTTTAAGACCTGCTTTCAAGTGTACTATCCCCTCACTTTTGTCACATTCAATTCATTAAAGCGAGTCAATATGATCAAACCTCGCAAAACAGGAGGGGATGATACAAAGATGTAAACTTCAGGAGACAGGGGACTTCAGCAGCCATTTTAGATTCTTCAGACTAAACAGGGTTCTGTAGCTGCCCAATGGCAGGACACAGATACACATAACATTTCCAGGATTTCCATACTGCTATACAGCATCTTTATCTGTCTGTGTACATGATCTAAAACTCTCTTTTGCCATATGTATTCTTTTAAAAATCATACATCAAAAGTCTACAATGTGCCAGTATCAGGTATTGAGGGGTAGCATGAACCAAACAGAAGAATCTCTGTTCTCATGAGCAGAAAAACACCAACCAGACCAAGAAATGTGTTATTGCAAGTGACAAATAAGATGAGAGAACAAAGAAAGATATCAGAAGGTAAAGTTTTAAGAAGGGGTCTCTGCATGGAGATGTGAAGAGAGAGAGCAAGGGTGCAAGTTATGTGGAACTGTCACAGCAGAAGGTTTTTTTAAAAAGAGGGACAGTGAGAGTCAGAGAGAGAGAGAGAGAGAGAGAGAGAGAGAGAGAGAGCATACAGACAGACAGAGAGAATCAACTTTATTTAGTTTTTCATGAGGCCTTCATTGCTCTGACACTTTGCTGTGTATGTGGTGCTGGGGTTCGAACCTGCATACTTCTGCATGAGAGGTAAGCCCTATAACTGCCAAGCCACTCCTCCAGCCCCAAGGTGGAGGGTTTTAAGCAAAGAAAACAACAAAATGCAAAGGCCCAGAGATGGGATCACACCTGTGTGTTTAAGGAACAGCCAGGAAGTTGGTGAGATGTGAAGAAAGTGAAGAAGAAGGAGACAGGAGAGAGGCTGGTTGGGCCTTGCAGATCATGGGAAGAATGTTGGTGTTTCATTCTAAGTGTTTTGGGAAGCTATTTGAGAGTTAAAAGATTGTTTTTCGGGACCAAAATGTGTAATGAGAAACCAAGGTATTTTGAGCCTCTCTCTGACCCTTACCATTGTCCTAACTTGGATAGTTTTCTTTGATCTGATTCAAAGGACTGAGAATTGACAAATCATCAGCTTGTGATGTACCCACAGAGCAGGGTTCACTCCCTGCACCAAAGCCTTTGCCTGTTTTCTCCTATTGACTTCCTTCATGAGGTCAACAGCAAGTTTCCAACAAAAAGGCCAAGAATTTTTTCCCTTATTCTTTTTCTAAGAAAACCCCTGATTTTTCTCTTCACAAACACCAGCTAGTTTGTGTAAGAACACACAAATGCTAACCAAGACCAAAGCCCATAAAGATGAAAATAAAGGTTGACTCATCACAGCACCTGACTGCCCAGACAGGGAGTCTGTATGGTGTAAAGAGGCAAGTGTAAATGTACATGTTTCTGGAACCATTCTTTATTCATCCACTCCTTCACATTCACAGTCAATAGATCCACAGTTTGATGTTCTACAGTTTAATCATGAAGCTAGATTCTCAACTTTGGAGCCATTGACATGGGTGGGTAATTCTTGTCCAGATCTGTCCTGAGCAAATTATGTTGTTTAGCAGAATCCCTGGCCTCCGTTCAGTATATACCGGTGGGACTTTCCCATCCGTGAGCCAAAAACATCCCCCTACATTGCAGAATGTCCCTTGAGAACAATTTCCAGAAATGGGAAAGTTACTATTTATGTTTGGACCTCAATTGATTATCTAGAATGTGGGAACGACAGCATGCTACATACCTCAGAATACAAGTGGAACAATACAATTATTTCAGTCTCTGTTCCAGATCTCCCGTGAATATGTGATACTCAATGAAACAATGCTATCATGAGGGAGTCCCCCTATGGAAATCTGAGCTACTTGAAGTCTGGAACTGAATCCTAGGCAGTTCTGTGTATCAGTGTGCAGCCCAATTTGTGAAATACAGTGGGTTCTCAGTAAATATCAGCTTAATGTTGACTAAATGCTATTCATGCAGTTTTCTCATGGCTGGTACTACTGGACCTTTGGTACCCACAACACAGTAGGTACTTAATAAATGCTTAACAGTGTTATTTAATGTATCAAGGTCACCTTAAAAGCAAGTCCTTTGTTAATTAAAATGTGTTCAAGTTAACCAACATGTCTTGATCATTTGGGGTGATCCGAGCATGGAGAGACAGATATGAATGGAGATGGCTCCCATTCTGCAGAGCATCATGCCACAGTGTTATGGGTCAGCCCACGTCACAAGAGATTACAAATGGTAATGAAAGATGTTGCAGTCAGGTGACCGAGGATAACTGCATATTTCTGTCAGTCTTTTCCTTGCATTGATTCCCAGGAAAAGGCACTTCTGGAGAGTCAAATCATATTAATATAAACAATTATATAAAATTAAAATAGTTATGTGAGAATTTTTCATGAAATAGATCACATGCTTCCCTCCCTTCCTAATGGATTACATAAAAAAATGTGGTGATAGTTTTATGTTAGACACATATTGGCTTCCAGGAGCAGAATTCTGAGGCCACATTCAAGCCCAAGCCCAATGTCTGCCATGGATCCAGCATGAAGAAACAGTAGTTCACTTCCAGGTATTGGTTACATCTGATTTAGCCTCTTCTTGATAAATTGAGATGATATCGTAAATATGGTTCACCGTCTCAATAAATGATAACTCCATCACTTTAGTTATTTATTTATTTATTTAGGTACCACAGATTGAACCAGGGATTCTTATCACTGAGCTGCATCCTCAGCCTTTTCTTATTTTTTATTTTGAGATAAAATTTCTCTAAGTTGCTTAGGGCCTCACTGAGTTGCTGTGGCTGGCATAGAATTGCAATCCTCCTGCTTCAGCCTCCCAAGCCACTGGGATTATAGGCTTGTGCCACCATGCCTAGCAAAGTTTATATGTGTGGACTCAAATCCTTAGAATCATTCTGGACTCCTATCTTACTCTTACATGCCAAAACTAAATAGTCAGCCACCCTGGTATGAGTCACCATGTCATTTTTTTATGTCCTGCTTTTTCCCTCTCTTCTCCCATTGCTGGTGCCTGCCCTACCCAGGACATTTTTGTTCACAGTTCCCACTAACTGGGATACTCTTTCACCAGATAATCTCAGGCCCTGAACCTTCACTTCCTTCATCTTCATGAAGCTTTCCCTGGCCTTCCTATTTATAATTGCAGCACCCACATCTTTCTCTTTTCCTGATCCTTTTCCCTAACCTGAACTTATCACTTGGATAAGTTGATATCCTGAATAATTCCATTATGTATTTGTTTGGCAGAAACATTTTTCTAGTAAGCACATGAGAACAAGGATTTGGATCTATTTCATCCACAGCATCTACAACAGTGCAGGGCCATGGTAGGTACTTAATAAATGCTTATCAATCAAATAGTGGCTAAATAAATGAATGATAAAAGTTGTGTTTTGATAATATTTAAATGGTTGATGTTTTGCTTGACTATTTGTCTCTCTGCACTGAATGATTTCACAGAATAGAGCTTTATTCACTTCACCACTGTACATGTGTCTTTCTAGAAAGGCACTCTCCAATATGAGAGCCACTAATCACATGTGTTCATTTAAAGTTTGATCTAATTATAAATAATTAAAAAGATGAGTTCACACTAGCATAATTCAAGTGCCCAAAACTAACTTGTACTGTGCACAACCATATTAGACAGCATTGATTTGTGACATTCAAATCACTGCAGGAAGTTCTATTGGCCATATGTGGTCTAGGAAATCCACTCCAGCTATGCCACAGCAACCACAATATGTAATATACTGAGTTGAGCAACCAAGTAATCAAATCACATAGGACGAGAGCAAATGGAATATCAGTGAAGAACTGTCTCATGAGATTCTTGCCTGGGTTTCCTGACCTATACTCTCTCCTTCCGGAACTCTACTTTCTCTAGGTTTGGCTTTTCATGGATGATCCACAGTGATAAGTTTGCTGGTTGGATGGCCACAAATGATTACAAGATTGTTATCATTATCATATTAAAATTGCCATTATAACTTGGAATTCTATCTTGCCAAATTTGAAGATAGCTGATTCATGGCCCAACTGTCAGAAATACACATAAGAGTGAAATGTGATTCTCTTTGAAGCTGTGAATCAGAAAATGAGTAAGTGGTTAGGATGAGAGGAAGTGGACAAGTTGGAAAGATTAGTGCACAGAACCTTAAACTTCAGTGGGAGTTAGCACACAGGTCTGTGATTCATGTGTGCATATGCACACATTCACACACACACACACAAACACACACACACACACACATACACACAAGGCACGTGAATATGAATGCCCAATTATCAGTTTTCATTTTAGTAGATCATGGGACACACATCCTACTTTATCCCCAAAACCTCCCATTTATATCTCCTCTAGTGACCTTTATACAACCCATTCAAATCACCAGCAGAGATCAGGGAGGGAAAACCTTCCTGGAAAGGAGACATTTTCCTTCCCACCTCTTCTTTCCAGAGGACAAGACAGGTCTGTCACTGCCAAAGAGGTCCTCACTTCCTCATGTGACTGTCATCTTTAGGAGAACACTAGCCTCTCTGTCTCTCTTCTCATATAACTGCTAAGTGCCTTCAGATCCATCTAAGGAGCGGTAAATATGTCCTACTTGACAAAAAGTATTCAGATGGCTCAAGGCTAATATCAGAGGTTAAATTGGAGTAAGCCACTAGTAAAATCTAACCTAAGTTTAACCCTGTTAAATAACAAAAGAAAGTACATTTCTCCTACAACAAAAACAAAACACTTGAGTGTTTTGTTTTTAGAAATATGTTGTGTTTTACCATTCTCTTTGTTCCAGTTCAAGATATGCTTTTGTGGGCTGGATTGGGGGCTCAGCGTTTGGAGCACTTGCCTGGCATGCGTGAAGACCCAAGTTCAAATCCCAGCACCACGTACACAGTGTTGGAGAAACAAAGGCCAGATGAAAAAATAAGAAAAATTGTTTCTTTTTCTCTCTCTTTCAAGCTCCCTTTAAAAAATGTCAAAAGGATTTGCTTTTGCTATTTTGAAATTTAAATGCTCTTATTTGTTTTCCAAAGTCCCTATTTAGTGTGGTGGCTTTTCGCTATTTAATGTTTGCTTAAAATATTATGACTCTCTCCTAAGATCATTCCATGATTAATTGGTTCCTCCCTTATTTATGCATCAATTATTTACTTTAGTAGGCTAGCCAACAGATCTTTGAGGATTCTGAAGAAATCTTCATCATTTGTTATATCCTCTATGGTGCATCATACAGAATTCAACAGTGAATTGATGTGTAAATCTTGAATGAATAAGGAATGAATGGATTGATGAATGAGTATCAGGTACCTAGGTAAAGAAGTGAACTCAGGGGGCTGGAGCAGTGGATCCACTGTTGCGGTGCTTGCCCGGCATGCACAAACACCCATGTACACAACTAAGTGTCAGTGCAACAAAGGCCATGTGAAAAACTAAATAAAAATTGATTCTCTCTGTCTCTCTCTTTCTCACTGTCCTTCTGTCTTAAAAAAGTGATCGAAGGTACCCATGAATGGCTGGTCTTGGCCTGCATGTCCCCACCTGGAGAATGCTCTCGGATCCTGTGTAGTGAGGAACCCATTTGTCAATGGGATTTCATTATTGTGCAGGAAAACCCTATTTGCCCTGGATCAGAAGTAATTGGCAGAAGATGAAGGATAGATACTATTGAGAACACTAAGATGCAACAATTTTAAAACAATCACAAGGATCCTGGCAGATGCTATAGCCCTGAACGGATTTTAGTAAAAATTGTCTTTGGATTCTACCCAACTTTCACACAAAGAACATTTGCAATGAGGGGATCCAGGAATTCTCCCTTCCAAGATACATGTTAGCATCTAATAGCTTTTACGGAAGATTAATAGCACTCAGTCACCTCTCTCTCTTGGTTTTAGGGGGCAAAACAAGATTAAATCCAAGCTTCAGTTTAGCAGACCATTGTGAAAATATACACATGTCCAAGAGACTAATTCTGAGTCTCTGGGAAAAGGGGGCTAGAGGACGGGAACAAGAACCATCTCTGAAGCCAGTCTCTTGGCTCTCTTTCTAGTCATGTGGCCCAGTTTAATTACCAAACTTCTGTGTGCTTCAGTTTTCTCATGTGCAAAGTGGGAATAATCTTTATACCTTCCTCATGGAATTGTACAGATTGAGCAACTTGATAAGTGTAAAGCACTAAGAATAGTGCCAGTTATGTAGTAAATCACCAAAAAGTGATTATGTTAGCCAGGCATGATGGCACACACCTGTGACACCAGATACTCAGGAACCTGAGGCAGGAAGATTGAGAGTTCAAGACCAGCCTGGCCAACACAGTGAGACCCTATTTTAAAAAAGGGTGATTATTAGTATGATGGTCATGACAATGATGATTTGGGAAAACTGTATTTTAGTTATAGATCTCCTTTCTCAGATAAAACTTAATGTATCGATCACTCTCATGGTTCATATGCTTCATTACAGTTACAGTGCAAGAGTTCCTCTCTACTTCCACATACTCACCTCATGTGAGATTCTACAGCACAGATGTCCTGGACCAGGAAAGTGGGAGGCAGCAGAATATAGTGCCTATGACTCAGCGTGGCATGAGCTCAAACCCCAGCTAGATCCCTCATTATCTACGCAGTGTGGACAATTCAACCTAGTTTTGTTTGCTGTTCTACAAAATACAGATAAAAGTAGTGCCAGTTTTCATAGTGAAGCTGTAAAGATGAAATAAAATACTTCATTCAACTTTTTAGTGTGGTGTTGAAGAGCTGTTCTTAGAAGGTAGCTGTCCAAAAGTATTCTCTGGCTAAGAAGCTTAGGAAAAGCAGTGGACTGTGTCTTAGAATACACCATCCTAGGTTTTGTTTCAGAGATCCCTAGACTTGGTGAGCATGCTTTCCCCATGCTTCTTACTTTACAGATGGGAAAATTGAGGCCAGAGTTGGGAAGCAATCACTGCCCAAGGTTCCCCAGCCAGGTCCAGGCAGGACTGAGGTTAGAAAGTAGTTTTCTTCTTCTCCTGATCTAGAGCTCCTTGTCCAATGCTGTACTGACAGATGCGGTCTCCTTCACCTTGTCCCACTCTGGCAGATGCTCCCAGAGCCCCAGCCACTGTCTCTCAGCATTCCCCACTCAGCTGATGGATTCTTCTTCTGGAAGGTCATTTCATGGTATGTTCTGCACTGTCTCCCAGGCATTTCTCTGTGGGACTGATCCCCAGTGGCACCTGGAGGTGGCTTGGTCACAAATATTCCTCATCTTGGCTTCCTTGTCTTCTCTCACAATCCCCTCACTTTCTCAGAGCTTCATGCTGACACTTTCCAAATAAACTACTTGCGCTGCCTTGTTGGACACATGGCCTACTTCTCAGGGCTAGGGGCACAACTGAAGATACTGACATATAAGATGAATTTTTGAAGAGGAAAAAATGGAATAAAGCAACAGGAAAACCATGAATACAAAACAAAAGAGTTAACAAGAAGAGTATAAAGAAAAATCTGGTATCAGAAAGAGTTAAATCAAAGAAGACAACCTAGTCTCTGGGACCTACCCAGACCATATAACCTCAAGTTCAAATACCCATACAAACCTCTGGGTTGATCTTCAGTTAATGGCAGTCACTGTACCTTTTGTGTGAACAGTCCCATGGCACAGCATGGCACCTCTTTCCTACAAGTACCCACAATGCTGCCATCCCATAAAATATCCTTAATTTTCCTTCCCTCTTAAATAGTTTCCTTCTTCCTGTGTACATTTTTTAAGAGAAAGGAACTGAGAGAGTGGGAATCAATTTTATTTAGTTTTTCATGTGTCTTTTCTTGCTCAGATACTTCATTGTGTACATGATGCTGGAGTTTGAACTCACGTTATCATGCATGCCAGGCAAGCACCATAACTGCTGAGCCACTGTTCCAGCCTCTTCCTGTGTATTCTTCAAACAGAAATTCCTAACCTAGGAAACTCTGTCTACTTGTTTGCATTCTCCAAAAGCCCAGTGGAAAAGGAAGTTGACCAAACAGCTTCTTAGTGCTAACTTTGTTCAACACCAGTCTTCAGTGACACTA
>PVKS010053598.1:0-10359 GCA_004027875.1 Aplodontia rufa
GAGCAAGGGATATCTTTCCATCTTCTTAGGTCATCTTGGATTTCGTTCTTCAATGTTCGATAATTTTCATTGAAGAGATCTTTGGTTTCCCTTGTTAGATTAATTCCCAAGTATTTTATTTTTTTCGAAGCTATTTTGAAAGGGACTGTATTCCTGAGTTCTTCTTCAGTCCTGTTATTATTGGTATATAGGAAAGCTGAAAATGTAAGTTTTAATGACATCATGACAGCTTATTATTCGGATGTTCAACAGTTGATTAAACATATTCATTATTGTTGAACATTTAGCAGCTTATGTTTTCAACCTTTATTATAAGGATCCCATGAACATCTTTATATATAAATCTGTCTATATCTATTAGACTTATCTCTTAGAATATATCCCTAGAAGTAGATGTATTGGTCTACCAAGTAAATTCTTTAAGATATATGGTCAAAATTTTGTAGAGGTATACTTAACAAATTAGTGGAGTATTTATTGGGCAAGCTACTATCAGCAGAGATAAGGCATTAGCAGAGAATTTGGGGGCCAAATCAGTGGGGTGCCTATTCTCACAGAACTTATCAGGATCATCAATCTAAGAACAAGAATCTTCATATGTCCAGTCCCAGCCGGCAGGAACCGGATGGCTCTCATTCCGCGGCTGACTGGGAATGAAGTAGACCCAAAGGCCCTGAGTCCTCCAAGTGCTTTATTTCTCCCTTTACCGCGGCTGAAGGCCTCCAAGTGCTTCCCACCTTCCCTCTCTCAGAGGCAAGGCCCTTAAAACTTTCTTTTTGGAGTCAAGGCTATTCACATTTAGAGTCCCCGTTTCTACTGCTGTACCAGAGTCCCTATTTCTGGGGCCGGGGCTGCTACCTGCATCTTCTCCCGCTGCTGATCTCTCCGCCGTCGCTGCTGCTGCTGCTGCTGCTGCTGCTGCTGCTGCTGCTGCTGCTGCTGCTGCTGCTTCTATGCTTCCCTCCTGACTAGTCGCTACTCTATTTATCCATTACAACAACCAATAGGGGCACAGTGCAAACACGTTTATCCAATTGTAACAAATGAGTGGCCTAATGGTTTAGTCCTGCGGTCAGGCATTACGTCACTAAGGAAGATACAAGCCAGCTGGGACAGAGTTGTTTACCACCAAATCTTTTACAAGCCAGCTGGGCCTCATGTTGGGGTCCGGTCTCCAACATTCATAGATTCAGAGATAAGTTTCATGCAAGTTAAGAAATTTGGATAAGCAAAAAGAATGAAAAGAAACCTTTGACTCTCGGGACACCACTCATGCAAATAATTCTAACCAACAAATGGTATTAAAATTTGCTAAGCACTCCTACAGCAGCTGTCAAATTACCCATCAATTATGCATTGTTGTTCAGTTAGTTAAAGTTATGGAGGAATATTAGAAATTGGCTTAAATACAAATGGTACTCAAAGGAAGAAATAAAAAATAATTATTTTACTTCCCAATTTAAAAATGAAAAGGAATAATTCACATGCCAAAGGGATTATCCATTTATTTTTTTCAATTTTCTAGGAAAAACTGCCAAAAATTCAAAAAGTAGGAAAGCTTTGAAGGAAGGAAGAGACTATTGGGAATTTCCATATATGTGATTTTGTTCCAAATCCATACACTGGAGAAAACTGTAATGAGGAAGGAGGGAGAAAGCAGGAAAGTAGGGCACAGCTAGGAGAGCAGATTCATATGCATGGGACTGATAAAGCATTAATAGCCAACCTCTATTAAAAAAAAAAACTCTTAAAACCAATAAGGAAGGGGTCTGGAGCCATGGCTAAGCAGTTGCAGCACTTGCCTGGCATGCACAAGAATGTGGGTTTGCTCTCTCTCTCACTGTCCCTCTCTCTTAAAAAAAAGACATGAATAGTGTCTTGCAAAAATAATTAATTCCACAGAATTAAAAAGACATTCCATGATTACTAAACATGAAAGGATGCTCAATCTCATTGATAAATAGGGAGATGCCGCCTAAATCCAGAGTGACGCATCACTATAGTATATTACATTCATTAGGTTGGCCATAATTGAAAAGTTAGAAAATATTAAGTGTTGAGAACTGTATCAACAAGAGCTTTTATATACTCCTGTGGAGTAGAAATTGATAAGCCTGACTTGTAAAAATAATTTGCTGTTATCTTTAGAGGCTGAAGATGTGTCTATCCCTCGGCCAAAACTCCTCTCCTGGCTACAATGAAGAAGCTTGTACGTGAGCCCCTCTGGGCACACACAAGATTATTCCTAACAGAACTGCTTGTTTTGAAAAAAAAAAAAAGAGAGAGAGAGAAATGGAAAGACTAAAATTGCCATTGCCGTTGAAAAAAATGAGAAAGTAGTGAATGGACTCCAGCCTCACTCATCAGCAAAGATGAATCTCCAATGTGAAAATCCAATCTCAGTAGATGTCCTGTTCGTCCAGCGAAGCAACAAGACAGCAACTGTTGTTCGTGTGTGTAGAAGATCTCTCTGCTTTATTCTCCACTGTTGCAGTTATACAGTGACCAGCTTCTGCATAGCCAAAAGGTTACATTCAGATTACAGTTTCCCGGACCACGTCAGCGGGTGGTCGGGGGAGAATCTATATCAAGGCACACATCTGACATTAAAGAAAAACATTTGGTCCCCGCGGCAGCCAGTTTACAACAACAAGGTGATCAATCGCTCATGATAATTGACTTCCCAATCATCTCTGAAGCCAGCCTTTCTCATGGCACACCAGCTGCCTTATGGCCTATATGCTTCCCACAAGTAGACAACCTTCAATGGTAATGTTTCCACAAAGCTCAAAAATTAGCAACTTCAAGCTAACAGAAGGCAGTAGCAGCCTGGAAACTCAGAACTGTGGTTATCTCTACCTTCCTGCACTTAGGGGGAAACACAGGAAACACGCTAAATAATTATTTTTTTTTTTTAAAGAGGGACAGTGAGAAAGGAGAGAGAGAGAGAGAGAGAGAAAGAGAGAATCAATTTTATTTAGTTTTTTCAGGTAACCTTCGTTGTTCCAAGACTTCATTGTGTACGTGGTGCTGGGGTTTGAACTCGCATACTTGCGCATGCCAGGCAAGCACCATAACAGCTGAGCCACCGCTCCAGCCCCACGCTAAATAATTAAAGGGTAGGTAGTCAAGTGCTCTGGAGGCAAATGAGGAAGAGGAAGGGTACAGATGGGGTGGGGATGGGATCTGTAGACAGATTTTTAACGGGATGAACAGGGAAGACCTGGGACAATGAAGTGTGAGCAAAAGAAAGCCCTGACAGGGAGGGAGCGAGCCCTGTGACTATATGGGTGAAAGTGTTCTGAGAGAGCTACAGAAGTGTGCCCACTCCTACCCTAGCTTAATTACGTCCGTGAAGGTGCACCTGAAGCAGCCGATGTCCTTCACTTCCATTACCTCGCCATTCCTGCTTCTTTTCCCTCCTTCATCTGGCTTTCTGAATCACACACAGTATTGATTGGGTCTTTAAAGACCTTCCCCAAGAACAAGCATGGGCTGTTGTTGTTCTTTAGGTAAACTTAGTGGCCCAAGCAAAATCTCCATTCCGCAGAACTCAGATCAGAAATTTTGCTACAATTTATAAGTACTGCATTTCAGGGAGAATAGATAGATCACTGTACCTAACTAAGCTCAATGATCCAGTAAATATAAAATGTAAATATTCCACAGTGGCAATTGAGACTATTTTTGCTTTACAATTGGTAGAAAGTACTGTTTCTTATAGGAGTTAGAGTGTTAGAGACATGCATTAGGATAATAGAATTTTCGAGAGAACCTTATAAACTAGGGCGAAAATTAGATTTGGGGCTTTAGTGGCGGGGATTCTAATTTAACATGCTGTGGAATTCACCTCCTCAAATTGCTAAGCTAATCTCTCATGCCAAAAACTGCCTGGGTTATTAGACAAGAAACCTGAAGCTCTTCACATGTTAATAAATAAGAGAAAATATAAAACTACAGACCTTTCTCCTTCTTAAATGCAAGCAAGTGGCATGTGACCCTCGTGGTGCCACTTTGATTTGATGGAGGCTCTCTAATTAGTGGATCAAATTGCTTTCATTTTTCATAGTTCTTGTTCAACAAAACTTGCTGTATATGCTTTTTAAAATGCTGATGCCATAGATTCTGTCTGGTTCTATGCTGATTATTATACTGAGCAACTGTTCTTCGTGTGTTGGTTTCTTCATCTTTTTAAACAGCACCCTCTGTTATCAATGGAGTTTGGAACCGGGCTGTTTTCATTCATTAAATGCTTTCGGGAAGTTTTCACAGATGACCACTATTCAAAAAAGCATGAAAACGATAAATGCTGATGCATTCAGAAAGCTAAGCAGCATATTCGCAAGCACGCATGGAGTGTCTCATCGACACTGCGACGGAAAGCCTTTGCCTCTGTGCTGTTGTGTTTTATTACGTTTCTAAGGCTGGCCTTGAATTTGCAGCCTCAGCCTTCAGAGTCACTGGGATTACAAGTTTGCACCACCACACCCGGTGAAGTTTTTTAGTGGTCTGATGTGGTTTAGGGGACAAGGGCAAATTACTCCTCCCTGTGCCCTCACTTTTTGTCCCCACCAGGGGCACTGTGTGGGCCTGGCACTGTGAGACCATCTGACAAAGAATTCTAAGAGTTGTTATTTACTGACTTCCAGCTAAGCTCTTGTTTTACCATTTTTCTTTCATTTTTTTATTTGTTATACTAAGGAGATAATTTTTTTTTTCAGGGCTGAGGACCGAACTCGGGGCCTTGCATGTGCTAGGCAAACGCTCTGCCACTGAGCTAAATCCCCAACCCCAAATAAGGAGATAATGTTATGCATATATAAATATATGATAAATGTAAACATATGTGTATATTATATACAAATACATACAGTATTTTAATGGGTTTTTCTCATTGTTTTTATTCTTTTGTTTTCTACTTCTAGTCACTCATAAATTTAAGTATTTAATCTCCTATTTAACTATTTAATCTTCCTATAAGATTTATAATTACATGTCTTTATTTAAAAATACTAATTTTGAATTTTGAGAAGTTAATGTTTTTATTTAATATGTCTACTATGGAAATTTTCTACACTATGGTATTCCTTTTTTTTTCTTTTTAACTGGGATTTTTATTCTTGATTCCTTCTTTCTAAACTATTAAATATCTTACTAATTCCATTTTTTATTCTTCTGTAAGTTACTTACTTTCTTACATGTATGAATATCAATGGAAGACTGATTGCATACAACCCACTGTAGAGTGATCATATCCGTGTATACTACAATGCTTCTAAGAGTGAAAGGGAGCCTTGTTAATAATTTTTCTGGGACAAAAAAGCATAAACTGGGACAGCCCAAGCACACAAGGTGCAGGATATTCAACCCACAAGGGAATTGTTCGGTCCTCTGACCCAGTATTCTCAGGCACCATGAAATTCAGTAGCATTTCTTATTTCCCTAACAGATCTTTCATATCTTCCAAATCTGTCTTGCCAAACACCTACGAAAATAGATAATGACTGGGGGCTGGAGCAGTGGCTCGGTGGTTACAGCACTTGCCTTGCATGCGCAAGTACGCAGGTTCAAACCCCAGCACCCACTTACACAACTAAGTGTCAGAGGAACGAAAGCCATGTGAAAAACTCAATAAATCTCTCTCTCTCTCTCTCTCTCTCTCTCTCTCTCTCACTGTCCTTCTGTTTTTTTAAAAAAAGTAGCTAATGTCCATTTGCATTTGACAAATGCTTTATGTGGACAATGCTGGGAGAAATGAGGCATGAGCTTCCCCTGAAGGTAGATGTAACCTCTTCCCAAGCTGGGATAGGGCAGCTGTTCACAGTTGGTCCCCCGGGTGCTATTATGAGTTTCTGTGCGTTCAACACCCAGTGGTCTCCAAGATCCTTCCCAGTGGACTTAGTGCCAGCCTTGCCAGCAAATTGCCATCACTCGGGAGGAAATGGTCACAGGAAAGAACTATTGGCAAATGGTCTCTCAGCAATCCTGGATGACCTGGTGAAAAATGCACATCAATAGGGAAATGGTGCAGGAGTGGAGGGGATCTCGGCAGGCTGCCAACTTGCGGACCACCTCCTAGTATGCATATTCTTATATTTTTATGTGTATTTGGGGGTTTGACTCTGGACAGCCATGGCCCTTGGAGATTGCCAGAACTTTAAAGGGATCCATACTATCCCCTCAGAGACCTTGACTGTCCCTGAGGAGCAACTGATCCCTTATAATAATTATTGCTATCATATTTTGTTGAATTGAGAATGCTATTAATTGTAATATATACCATCATTTTATATTCCACCAAGAAAGAAAAACAGTGCTGCCAATTCAACTGTGGTATGCCATCAATCTTAAATCGTGCCCTGATTTTACAGATATTAAAATGTGAAAAATGTGTCTCAGAATCAATAGGATAATTTGTTTTGCCTTCCATTTTCCACCACTTGATTATTAATTCTCTTCCAAGACCCAGCCACAGGGGATGGGGGACTTGAGGCTAGAGGCCTGCCTGCTATTGCTCAACCTGATTCATTGCATGACCCCCACCCATTCCCCCATCCCTACTTCCGTGAAATGACATCTCCATCAGTCCCTCTATGACTTAGCCTAACAGTTGAAGAAACAGCTGATAAATTGATTAAAATCAGACTCTTACCAAATGGCTGAACCAGGATTTGACGCAGGGATTCTGGCAGCAGTATCATGCAGGTGACCATTTTATTCTTGTGCCTCCCTACATATTTAGAGCCTCTCCAATGACAGCTTTGGTGGGGGGCTGGAAGAATTGCGATTTTTGTATTATATACTTAACATTGGAGGACATTACAACAAATGGCTTCCCTAAATCAAGACTGTATTTGATGCCCGTAAGCTATGGAGAACGCAGCCTACATATTCACACAGCACCACCTTTGGGAGACTGGGAGGGAAATGTCTCTGAAGTCTGCCACCAAGAACAGCAGTGCTGCTACTGGGAAACTAGCATGTGACTTTAAGTTCACCTTGAATCTTGAAACTGTGGAAGGGATCATGCTTCCATCTTTGCTGGGGCAACTAGGAAGCTTATTTTTGTGATCCACCTCCAACAATTAGGGCTGCATTTGATACATTATCTCTTTTTTTTTTCCCACCTTGCCCCAATATCCTTCCCATTGAATTTACCACTGTTAAGTATCCTCAAACATTTTTGGAATGACACGGTACACTAATACGTACATAAATACATATACACACCTTTATGAACTTTTGAAAACTTAATGCTTTCCAGAAATTGGAACTCAGATGTCCAGGTTAATATGGCAGCATATTAGCAACAATTTGGCAGCAATGTGGTAGCAATTAGGTGATACTAGTATATTACCTAACCTTCCATTCAGTGAGATATGAAATGAATTACTGGTATTTCCACTGAACACGACATCCTGGGCATAGCAGAAAGAAAAATATATCCTGGGAATAGAAGAACAAGTGGACTTCACCATTACTCTAGAACTGTTTTTGGAACACTCTCCTTCCTTCATTTTCCCATCTGGCTTTTGATTAAGAATTTGACAATGAGAAAGTTATCACATCAAAAAACTGATAGTAAACATTGAAAAATTCAGGGAGGGGTAAAATATTACAAATATTGTCTATAAAGCCAAAAGAGCCCTTAGAGATTAATTTTTGGAAAAGATTGGTGAGATTCTATGAACTGAGTCTATAATTCTTAATTGAATTTATACTTGTGGAAATGGGAAAGACAAGAAGAAATAAAAATAATTTAAATTATAGATATACTTCAGAGTTGGAAAAATATACCTTTCAAATTATTATAAATGAAAAGAACAATATATATGGCAAAAGATATAAACCAATCAGTGAAATGGCAAAAAAAAGTCTCAAATTCATCAGAAAAATATAAAACAAAATGATAGAAACAGGACTCATTAACTTGTAGGCATTAAATATAGTATTAAGAATAAATAAAAATAATTTTGCTCCATACTGAAGTACAAGGCAGACTCAGATTGGGTTAAAGAACAATGATACCAAAATTAAATTATGTAGAAAGAATAAGATTAGAAGGATAGCTGCATTAGGCACATAAAAATAAGCTCAGGTGGCACAGATATTATCAAAGAGAAGTTCAAAGCAAAGCAATTCAATAGAACAGTGAACAAAAGGACCCTTTTATATTGAAACAAAATGAAACCTATAATTATGATAATAGTCCCAAGCATTTATGAGCTGATTAACATTACATCAAAATTTATGTAGCAAAAAACTATTTGATATATAAGAAGAAAGAGACAAAAAATAATTATAGAGAGATGCTAAAATACCAATACAATTTATTCCAGAACAAGTTGACAAAAATAAGAGGATGTCTCTAGGTAGTTTAAATAACATTAATTAGCAAAACTTAATTGGTAGACGTAGTAAAATTTTATATTGTAGATTTTCTTATCATTTCCACCGATGATTTTTTTAAATTAAGCACACAAAAAAGCAAAAGAATCTTAGTGAAGTCTATAAAATACAAACTACATAATCCATATTTTCATTTCTTCGTTAAAACCCATTGAGACTAGGACTTTTTTATTTTATTTTTTTATGTTTTGATACCAGGGATTGAACCCAGAGGTGCTTAAGCGGTGAGTCACCATTTTTATTATTATTATTATTATTTTGAGACAGCATCCTGTGAAGTTGCTGAGGGCCTCACTAAATTGCTGAGGCTAGCTTTGAACTTGCAATCCTCCAGCCTCAGCCTTCTAAGCCGCTGGGATTAAAGGCGTGTGCAACCATGCCTAGCTGAAACTAAAACACTTAATAATCTCTAATTATGGGTCCACAAAGAAGAAAACTATGACGATAATTTCTTTAGTCTTACCTGTTCCAACATGGTAGCCACTAGTTATACGTGGTTATTTACATTTAAATGAATTAAAAGTAAAATAAAAATTTCAGCTCTATAGTCACACTAGCCACATTCAAGTACTAAATAGCCACATGGAGCTAGTGGCTACCACACTGAACAATGTAGATATTTCTACACATTTCCATCATCACAGAAAGGTTTCTTGGATGATATTGCTTTTAGAAAACATGATTCGTGAATATGCAAGTAAATATTACATAAGAAAACTGAGCTAAAAACCTAATTAAAATCAATACAGACCAATAACAATTTAGTATTGTATTTAAGACAAATGGGGACCAAACAGTTAATATTTAATAGACCTAATTCTCAAAAAATATAGAACACTAACATCTCAGGGTAAAAACATAACAAGGATGTGAACCAATGGTTCAATTAAGAAAAAATACTAATAAAATTATATGAAAATGGTACAACTAATCAATACATTTTCAATCACCAAATTTGTAATGATAAAAATGAGAATGTAGTTTATTCTAATTAGGGTATGATGAGATTGCCACTCATAAACTGCTGAAGCCAAAAATTTATAAACATGACAAAATCATTCTAGAAAGTTTCTGCTCAACCCTCTGGGAAGAAATGGCTTTCACACCTTGACTACCCTTTGGAATTACTCTGGGGACTTTTAAAAAATGAAATGACTGAGCCTCCCTGTCCTGAGACCTTGGCTCCTGAGATGAAGCCTGGGAAAAGATATTTTCCAAGTTAGAGAAAATCTGATCTGCAGACCAAGTTGGAAACCATTACTCCAGAGGCACATCTTTAGAGTCCAGAATACAGTTAGACGTTCCATTTAAGTGTGGGAATCTGAGCGTGAGGGCATTTGTAGCCAGTGCCCCTGGCTTCCCATCTAGAGCTTCATGAGGCAGTCCAAATATGTCCCTGTCATGGAAACTAGTCAAGGAAAAATGACCATTTGGGTCAAGGCAGAGTAACTGAGTTTGACCCCTGGCACAGGAAACAGTTTGTTCAGTATGTGCTTTCACGAAGAGAACCAAAGTTATATTACAAAAAGTGTGGCATACCTGGGGTGTGAGCAGAGGTACAGGCAGGGCTTCCGGAAAACAGATAATATCAAAGACTGAGTTCTCATTCATGCAGGAACCAGATGCCTCACCTGAAGCCTTGAAATTCTGTGACTTCCTGGAATTTTAATCCAAGGTAAAAAGCAGGACAGATGGAGACTGAAGAGGTTGAGAATGTCCTGAATTAACTGAGAATGAGATTAAGTTACTTTCATGTTAAATTCGAGTTAGTGGTGTGAGGTCTTCATACTCACCACGGGTTATGGTTTAGATGTGTGCCCCAAATTCATGTATTAGAGACTTAATCCCTAATGCAACCGTGTTGGGTATGGGGTGAAGAGGTCATGAAGGCTCTGTCCTCATGAATAAATGAATGCTAGTGTAGAGATTAGTTATGGAGAGAATGGGCTT
>PVKS010053599.1:0-10353 GCA_004027875.1 Aplodontia rufa
TTCCTCCTCTTGGTCTAAGATAATCTTCTCATTTCTTGTACTTCAGAGAGACCAGCAGTGAGCTGGAGGTCAGAATGGATTCAAAACACCTCTTTGGAGACTGAATTTGTCTTCGTATTCTGGCTCTAACACTTTCTAGGCCAATGTCCTTGGGCAGGAAGTTTAACTCCGTCTGAGTCTTGGCCTCATCCATGAAGTGAGGATGTCCTGGTCCCTGGGTTCTTGGACAGTGCTGTGAGCTGACATAGGTGAGGTCTCCCCAGCCATATGGTGTGGACAGCTGCTCCACTGCAGATCAGAGAGGAGTCTACCCAGAGGCTGTTTTCTATCTCTACCATCGGTTTTCTCTTCTTCCAGAAGGAGCTCCTGATTTTTCCTGAGATGCCCCTCTGCTTCTCTCCCCACATGGGAGAAGCAGGTGACACAGGCCTAAGCAGCCAGAGTGTGGAAGCCCCCTGAGCAGGAAGGCACAGGTGCCAAGTAGGAAGAGAGCTTGGGAAGATGGCTGCCATCTGTGGCTACAGGGAGGTGTTGACAGTGGAAACCCTCTGTATGATGAAAAGACAGCGGAGCCCTGAAGCCAGCTGTGCCTGCAGTCACAGGATCCCCAGGGTTTCCACTTCCAGAGAAAACAATCCCAACTTGCCCATGTTCCTTTGAGTTAGTTTCCTGTCACATGAAACCAACAGTGCAGACTTACCTGTAATTTTTCTCAATTATCTTTCTTTTGTAGTAATGGAAGGACAAGAGAATGGTAACAAGGAACAGTAGAAGATTAAATTTGTACGACCCTTGAGTATGACCTAATCTGCTGGTATGTTCAAGGGCAACTTTTGGGAGACCTAGACACCTGCTTCTGCCTCAGTGGGCCCCTTCCTATCCAAAGGTTAAAAGTCACATTTGCTACTGGGCTGGTATGAAGATGAATATAATCCAAGACAAATTGTATTTCCTTTTTTTTGGATTTCAAAATAAATCATTTTCAAGGGACATAGGCACCGTGCCTATCATATCTAATGGATAAATGGACTCTGAGCACATTTTGATTTTTTTCTGTATTACTTATACATCTTTATCAGTAGGCATATATTTGTTACCAATTGTTTGTAACCAAATCATTTTCACTAGGTCTACAATCCTTATTAATAATCACATCTGCTGAGGCACACTTCTTGTGTGCACACAACAGGTAAAGTTGGTACAGCCAGGTTGTGGACTCCCTTTGGTGGGGGTGTCAGAGCAACGATCACTTCTGATTGGCCAAATGTGTTTGCAGTTTGGTTAGGTTGAGCATGTGGGAGGGAGGAGTCAGAGCACTGCTCGCCTGTGATTGGCTGAGAGCATAGTGGTCTCACTGGAATGAGCGCCCACCAGAGCCCAGTGTGCTGGAGGTGCAGGTGGGAAACGCTCCTCTAGTGAAGTCACGCTGGTTGCGCAGCACAGAGGCTCCTACTTGTGTTGGTGAATCACTACATGAAACGCCTCATGCAAGACTTTGAGCAAAGATGGTGGAAATTTCCATCGATCTGGTGAAGACATCCTGAAACCTGGCCTCTGCAAGTGTAGGTGAGAAGCGTCCTGACCTCACTGACCGTATGGATGCTGCAGTTGGGAACAAGGCCTTTGCTGCTCAGGAACCGGGTCCAACTTTTTCTCCTGGTGGAGCCTCCCTGCTAGAAGGGGTAGCTGATTCAGACAGTCCCGATGCTGAACTCCACCTCATCCTCTCTCCCTGTGGCTTTTCCTGAAAGAGCTGCAGACTGAGACCCTGGCGATCTGACAGTGCAGCTAAAGCAGGATCAATGCAAATCATGAGAATTTTTCAGATGTTTAACGTCACAGCGCTGGGGCCTTCTGGGAAACTGAGGAAGCATGAAGGACCCCCCACCCACACACACACTTTAAACCCCAATTCTTGCAATTGAGTCAGAAAAATTTCAGACATGTTGCTCAGAGTAACAACCTTGAAGTTACTGAAGGGAGAGGAAAATGGAAAGGGAACACCCTCAAAGGAGATGGGGGTCCTCTCAGAAAGGAGGGGCACAGTGCACCTCTCCTGGACTTCAGTTTTATTGGAGGTCCCAGAGACATTTCCAGAGAGAGTCCCACCTAGGTTTACCTCTTGAATCTTGACTGACAGTAGGATGACATCAGACGGCCATGACAACTCTAGGTCACTTTGGCCCATTCTGACAGGTTCTAATTGGATTTTTTTATTTTTGAAAGAAAGAGGGACAGTGAGGGAGAGAAAGACAGAAGCAATTTTTATTTAGTTTTTCACATGATCTTCATTGCCTGACACTTTGTTGTGTACATGGTGCTACAGTTTGAACCTGCATACTTGTGCATGCCAAGCAAGCACAGTAACCACCAAGCCACCACTCCAGCCCTCTAATTAGATTCTTAACCACATTTTCTTGCAGATTTTAGGATTAGGAGCAGTTTTTCCTTGTCTCCCTGAGTTGTGGGATCTGGCCTATGAAAAGGGTCACAAAAGTCTCCCTCTTTGAGGTCACTTGGGTTCCTCTTACCAACATTGCTTTGGTATTTTGCATTTCCCCTGCAGCTAAGAGGTAGTTTGCTGAAGATTGTGACATAGACTGTCCACTTCAACCACATAGGGCTGCAAATAAACTGCTTTTTGAAAAAATAAGCTTGTGGGGGCCAGCACAGCGGGTCCAGTTATAGAATTACTCCCTCAACCCCATGTTCCCACCGCTTTCATCTGTGTGTCCCTCATCCTTGGGGAAGAAGAGGTCCAGCCTCAGTCATAGGATGGTTGAGCAGGAGTTCAAATGAGTGGGCCACAGATCAATATCAGATTCTCCAGAGAACTTGATAGAAATGCAGATTCTAGGGCCCACCCCATACATCCAGTATTGGAGACTCAGGTGTGGCCCAGGAATCTAATTTTCATCATCCCTCCAGGGACATGTTTAGGGCTGAGTATCTATGCCCTGTTTGGGTTTTTCCTCCAAGAACATGATCTTTTCACCACTTTGCAAAAAATCTTTTTATGTTGGCCTCACCGACTGGCATCTCTGGCAGACAGGCATCCAGCGTTGGCCATTTGCAACCCAGGGAGACAGACCCTGAGATCTGGCTCCCAAGCTCCCTGGATTCCAGGGAATACTATTGCAATAACTCTTTTAAGACCCAAACAATACCTAAGCCTAATAGGCAAAACCCTGTAAACGTTTTGACCTTCATTTTTCTTCCAGAGGTGGGAGAAATAGCCAGTATGTTGTTTAAGAAGGTCTGAAAGCTGTGTCACAGCACTATGACCAAGATTGGAAGGACCACATTTTTCTTATATGGAAGATCCTGGGTGGAGGTACGCAGATCCCCACAGTTGCCCCATGAGACCACTAGATGGTGTGTATTCACTGTCCTGCTGGCTCCCATGGTTGCTGGAGAGCCCCCCTCCTCCAGGCTTTTCTGTGTCCCATCAGAATTCCTGACGTGTCAGTGTGCTGAGGACTATTTACAAAGCTGTCCGGAAGTGATGTGCAGCCAGGGGCTTTGACTAGAGGAAACAGTGACTGTGGCATTGCAGGCTGACCATGTTCCCACACCCCTGGGTCCTTGGGGTGGCAGAGTTTGGGTTACAGGCCTTAATGCCAATCTGGAGGAGGAGGAGAGCTCATAAAGTTGCAACAGCTGTTTCCTTCCCATGGAAGTCTCTCAGCAGATTGTAAAGACACCCAAGAAAGAAAATGACCTGTCTTTTTGGTGCTTTAAAACATCTACTGGGAAGGTAAATGATGAGGGGGAAAGAGAACAGTATTCACATCTTGGGTTCGAGTCTAGCTCTACTTCAGACAGTTGTGGGTTTTGTCTGCTCCGTTGCCTGTTCTGTGACCCCAGTCTGCAGCCACAATGCAAGAGTGGGTCACAGACACCGTGCACATAGTTCGTGCTTCCCAAGTGCAGGGCCATCCTCCCCTTTCACACCTGGCAGCCCTTATTGCTCCCAGCTTTGAGATGGGAACACCTAACAGAAAGCACAGGGCTGGGTGCAGCACCATGGCCCAGGCTGGGGATGCTGGCATGGGTGCAGTTGCCCTGGCCCTCTTGGAAGCTTCACAGGTTTGCTATTGTTTTAAGGATACCTTTGGGGGCTGGAGCAGTGGCTCAGTGGTCTTAGTGCTTGCCTGGCAAGCACAAGGACCTGGTTCAAACCCCCGCACCACATACACAACTAAGTGTTGGAGCAACTAAAGCCATGTGAAAAACTAAAGTTGTTTCTCTCTTTCTCTGTCTTTCCCACTGTCCCTCTGTCTTTAAAGAAAATAAAAGGGTACCTTTGGTTTATTTAGTCGGGTAGGTAAGACACACAGATACATAGCTTTGGTGGTCACACATGGCTATGGCTTCCCATAAGCAGTTGTGCAGGGCCGTGTGGGGAGCACAAGGGTTGGTCAGGAGGCAGAGAGAGAGGAAAGTGGGGGAGAACATGAGAAAGAGACTTTATGGTAATTTTGTGGGAAGAAAAGTTGTGGCAGCAGAAGCAGGTTTAGGATTGCTATGTTTCCATAATTTCAGTGGGCCATAGGGGCCAAGGGCCACCCCTGGTTTGGGGGAAACTTCACTTTCTATGATTAGGGATGGCAGATTGTGGTCTTAGGAAGGTGGGAGCCCAATAGGGAGGTGATTGCAGTGTGGGAACTGGACTGATTCATTTGCACAAGATGAACATGCTGGGGAGGTGGTTGACTATCTTCAGGAATTAACTGTCCCTAGGAGGGCATACCCTTCAGGGTCATCAAAGCCCCAATGTCAAAGAAATAGTTTACCAACAGCAAAAGGCATGGTTGACACAAGCACTTTCCATCCCCAGAAAGGAAGAAAGTGCGACTCTGTGGAGGCTCCCAGCAAGCCTGCTCTGCTCCCTCAAGGCCAGGGCCTGTGACTGTGATCGGCTAGACCATATGCCAGCTAGACTCTGGGTGAATCTTCCAGTGCAGCATGAAGCTTGGTCAGCAGAGCAAAGAATGCAAATGGCTGTCAGGAGTCTCTCCTCTGACCTTTGCTCCTCAAAGCATCACCAGGAGATGACTGCCTGGGGTGGGCTCAGAATGCTTGGGGAGAGGATGGCCTTCTCCGGCAGGGAGAAGAGGGCAGAGGGCTGGTTTTGCATGACACTGTGTCTCAGTGGAGCTTGTGATCTCTCTGATGGCATCTTACAAGGGCAAGTGAACCGTTGCAGAGATCACTCTGGAATGGATGGGATCCAATTTCCTTGAAGCTGAGCATGAGACCTTCCCAGGTCACCAGCTGCAGCATGGGGCATGGATTCCAGTGGCCCTGCAGGTTCATTTGTGTGCGTGCATGTGTGTGCATGTGTGTGGATGCGTGCATGCAGTCAACATGCAAACTGACATGTGCTTGCTTGGGATACAGAAGGAGAAAGACTACTTTTTCAATTGGGGACTGCTGATTAGGAGGAACCATGGCTGATATTCAAGAAGAAGCATCTGGCTGGACATCAACAACTGGGCTTGAACTGGAAAATTTTGGGAAGGATGATAAGACTCTATGACAGACAGTTGCACAATAATCAGATCAAAATGGTCAATCCTCTTCATTCAGACTTTAAGTTTCTCCTAAGAATATGCTGCCTGTGTCCTTGAAGCACTGGGGACAAAATAATAAACTAGAAAAGGACTGGAGCTCTCCTATGTAATTTATAACCTAGATCAGGGTTCCTGAGCCTCCGCATGGTTAACATTATAAATCAGGGGCTGTAGCAGTGGTTTGGAGGTTACAGCGCTTGCCTGGCATGCGCAAGTACACAAGTTCAAATCCTAGCACCCACGTACACAACTAAGTGTCAGAGCAATGAAAGCCATGTGAAAAACTCAATAAAAATGGATTCTCTCTCTCTCTCTCTCTCTCTGTCCTCTCTTTTAAAAAACAAAATTATAAATCAGATGCTCCTTTGTGGCAAGTGGCTTCCTGATGCATGATGATATGTTTAGTAGCATCCCCAGTCTCTACCTACTAGTAGCTACATTGTCCCTTCCAGTTTTTGACAATCAAAAATATCTTCAGAGAGACCCAATGTCCCCTGGGTGTGGCCATGGCCCTAGCTGAATACTGCTGACCAGTGAGACAGACAACTAAGTCCCTTCCTGCAGTAGAGTATGCACAGAGGTCTCTGTTCCCATGTGGGATCTGCTCAGGGGTCTGCTGCTGCTTACTGAGTTCACTCTTCGGTCCCAAAGGATGAGTGGAATCAGCACGGAGGGCAAGTTGCAAGCAGACACAGTTCCCTGCTTGAGCAAAACACATCTGTTCTTTATTGTGATGTATTTTTATACAGGTAGCAAAATAATACTTTCATTAACTGTTTCATTACATTGGACTTCTTTTTAAATTTCTTGGTAATCCCTGACATTAGCCATCACTACAACATACTTCCTTGACACATTGATCACAATGTTTCTTTTTCTTTTTCCGTAAATGTCTTTTTCTGAGACATTACACCCTCTACCTGTGTTACACTTAAAGAGTACATTAAGGTCAGCTTTCTATATTTACTCAGAAGTTTTTGCACAAGCATTTTACTAGGAAATTTTCTTGCTTTTGGTAATACAGTATTGTCCAGCTTTAGTGCTCTTTTCCAAGAAAGCAGTTAGCATTGTATTATAGTTCTACATTAACTAAAATTATGTTGTTGTCACCTTACTATTATTAACCTTACAAAAATAGTTATGTGTCTTTACTATGTTCTGAGAGGTAGAAACTTAAACTATTTAAAAACAAAGGCAAAATGAGAAGTAGAAAATCATGTTCCTTAATCACTCATATAGTATGCAGTGTGGACACTTGATTTTTAGATAATGTTTGTGTAACTGTTTATGTATGCTGTTTCTTTGTTGCTTTGTCCCACATCTCCAAGGTAGCCTCTGATGTCCAAGTCTCTGAAGAAAGGGCAGGTGCTGGACATTAGTCCATTTGCCATTAATATTAGCATTCTCCATTTTCATTGTATATTCCTGTAAAAAGCAATGATGTGTCTGTGGGTGGAGGGTCTTATTAATTATTTATTTGGGTTCCTCTAGGTGGATACCACAAATGTCCTCCAATATTATAGGTTTCATATGGTGGTCCCTGTACTGTGGGAACAACAAATCTCTTATTATATGTCTTTGATTGTTTAACTGGTAAAACATTAACAGAACTAGATGTAATCAACATGGGTGAGAGTAATTCCTGTAAATGTGATTTTCTTAAGAACTTTTCAAAGTTGGATTTCTGGTTATCTGGGCTTTTTTAGTGTGGTAATAATACATTTTTTAAAGCAATTCTCATCTTCCCTCAGTCTCCACAGACCTAATGAAGTATTATTACTTTTACAACAATCTTTATCATCAATAACAAATTTTTTCTGGAATTTTAGTCATTATAACAAAACATCCAATTCCTAGGAGTGATAACAGCAGCAATTTCCTGGAATGGTGGCCTTGCTAAGCCCTTCCCCATGCCTGGACCTTGTCCATCAGTGTGGTGGACACAGTCCCTGCCACAGCTGCATTAGCACTCAAAAGACCTGGGCCATGAATAATGAACAACTGAACAATGGGATCTCTAGGTTTTATAAGACTGCTTAGGATTGTAGGTTACATGTGGGCGGCATGTGGGCCAGGCTCGGTGGCAGTAGTGGATTGGTTAGTTTATGCCATATGGACTTCACCAAAGCTGGGAGATGTCGAGGTTACAAACAATGCCACAGAAGCAGTTTTACCCGACCTGGCCAGAGAGCAGAACAGAATCAGTTCATTTACTCTGAAGGTTATAATTTGACAGAATTTTCCTCTTCACACAGAAAACTGTAATGAAGCAAAGATTTTCTAATCTCTGACTTGATCGCTCATCCTGAAGAGCCAAGGGCCAGGTAATTCCTCACAGAGAGCAGGAAGGAGGACTGAACTTAGAATAAGAGGTGAGGCAAGGCCAGCTGTTTGCTTTCCTGGTTTGCAGCCGTCAGCTAACTGACACTTTGAGCCTCCGTTACTTCAGGGGAAAGCAGAGAGAATGATCTCTGTCTGACCAGGAGGTGGGGAACACTGTGGTAGAAGTAGCCAAATGCTCATTTTCTTCCTTGGCGGGGGCTTGGGGCCTGAGAGGCGGTGTCTCCTGTAGAGGAAGCACTCCTGTTTCCCGGCTGCTCTGTCAGAGTGCCTTTATAGCCCTCATGGATCTTCTGAGATATTTTAAATAAATATGATGTTTCAATCCAATTTAGACTGACAGTGGGTGCATGCTTTGCCACAGCATGATGTATGGTGAGATCAGACCCAGCGACATGAACTACGGCTGTGTTAAGTTGTAAACATTCCAACAATTCCAAGAGCAAATATTTTTCTAGAAAGATAAGACACATTTTAGTCATGATACTCAGAATTCATGCTTCTAGCTTTTGAAATACACGATGACTTGTAATTCCATACCCTGCATCCCTGGGAAGAATTTGCAGACACTTACATCCTTTCTGGTGGAGCCCACTGCAAAGTTAGTCAGCATTTTCTCTCCATTTAATGGCTGTGTGCCTTGGGGGAAAAGAAATCCCAATGTTGGAATACACCTCTTTTTTATCAGACATTCAGGCATTTTGACAATTTGATCCTTGATAATCTCAGCACAGGTACCTGTTGGTATCGTCAAGCTGAGACCTCAGGACTCAATATCCCCATCACCAGTCCACACCAGCACTACCCATGCTCCAACCTGTGCTCCTTTTAAGTCTGTGTCACTTGATAAGCAGAATGCTGTGGGTGAAAGGACAGAGGCTTGCCACGAGGTGAACATGCTTGATCAGGCTGGCTGACTCTGTGTGTGACGCAGGACCTCCTTATCAACAAAGGGCAATGCTAACATCTACAACTCAGGATCTTTGTGCCCCACTGAATTCTGGGTATTGAATACATTAGCAAATGATAAACCTCCCAGCTGCAGAAGTAAAATCCAAAATGCAACATAATAACATCAACCCTCATTGCCATTACTGACACTGGATCACTTTTCTGATGAACAAAAATTTTCTTTGGAATTTTATCCAAACGTAGTAATGAGTGGTCTTTGATAATTTAGGAAATCTTGGAAGATTTTTCTGGTGAGAACCTCTCCTGATGTCTAACAAAATGGCACCCATATAGGGAATGCTACAATACAATTAACCAGACTGTGGGTCTTATTAAGTATTCACCAATTTTTACATACTTTCTCTGTGTGAATTCAGGTGTGGGTGTCTACTTAGCTGGTCCCATTCACAGATTCCTATAACTACCACCAGCAGCAGGACACAGAACATTCCTGACCACAGCAGAATTCAGCCAGGCAGCCCTTCTAGAGGCACAATCAAAACCAAATTTTAAAATTGGTTGTGGTTCATAGCAGCATGATTCTAACCTCTACAACTCAGGAGGAGCAAACCGAATGCCCCTCAGTCCTGCTGTGGGCAAGCAAAACAGGACCTCTCCATGCGGGATTATGAATCCTTCACAAGAAGGGGATTCTGTCCCCTGCCACAGCATGGAGGTAGCTAGTGGAGTCAGATCCACAAAGGAGGAAGGCGGCATGGTGGTTGCCAGGGGCTGGGGATAGGGAGCGGATAAATGAGCTTGGAATTTCACATTTGCAGAATAAAAAAGCCCTGGAGACAATGATGCTGGTGATCATTGTACAACATTGTGGATTTGTTTAATGACTTTAAACTGTGCACTTAAAATGATTGAAATGAAAAATTTTATGTTATTTTAGCACAGCTAAAAATAAACAATAAAAATGATTGAACTCACGTGGCCTAAAGCCATTCCAGGAGAACACTGCTGTTGCTCTGAGGATGAGGAAGTACAGTGTGTGGTTAAACACACAGGCCAGGGATCAGGAAGGCCTGGGTTCAAATCCAGCTGGTGTGTTCACTGGGTCTGTAGCTTCAGCAAGGTGTTTGACTATCCTGTGTCTCTTTCCCATATGAAAACAGCAGCAATCATAGATCATACCTCCAAGAGGCTTTTATGAAAGTTAAATGATGTGATACTTTTAAAATGTGCCTGGCCTGTTCTGCATTCAGTGGATGAATGATCTTGGCCCAAAAGGCCACTGTCCTTCTGCTGGAATCCCACCATTTCCCCACAAGATGACATCTAGGGGTTTCTCCAAGGGTCTGAGAGAATTAAGGTTAATCACTGAGCAGAACAGGCCAGGTCCGCATCTTCCCACTGAGCAACCTGTGAACCCCTAGACATGAAAAGTAGCCCTGACTGCTTACCCACCCCAGGCCGTTTTATCCCCTTTCTCCTGATTTTTAGGTCAAGACAGTTTTGTGGAGCTTTTAAAATATTTTTC
>PVKS010053600.1:0-10354 GCA_004027875.1 Aplodontia rufa
TGTCCATGTCCTCCAGGTTATCAAATTTGGCAGAGTATAAATTTTCAAAATAGGTTCTGATAATCTTCTGTATCTTGGATGAGTTTGTGGTGATATCCCCATTTTCGTCTTTCATTTTGTTGAATTGCTTCATTTCATTCTTCCTTTTGGTGAGGTTGGCAAGGGGTCTGTCAATTTTGTTTATTTTTTTCAAAGAACCAACTCAGTTTTGTTAATAGTTTGTTTAGTTGTTTTGTTCTCAGTTTCGTTGATTTCAGCTCTGATTTTGGTAATTTCCTGTCTTCTGTTAGCTTTGGGGTTGGACTGTTCCTCCTTTTGTAGTCATTTAAGTTGAAGCATAAGGCTATTTATCTGGTCTCTTTCTAGATTTTTGATGTATGCACTCAGTGCTATAAATTTACCTCTTAAGAATGTCTTCATACTGTCCCAGAGAATTCAGTATGTTGTTTCCTCATTCTCATTCAATTCCAAGAACTTCTTAATTTCTGCTCTCATTTCCTATTTTACCCATCCTTCGTTTAAGAGGTAATTATTGAATTTCCAAGTATTTGAGTAGTTTCTGTTGTTTCTCTTGTTGTTGATTGCTAAGATCATAGCATTATGATCTGACAAAATACAAGGGATTATATCCACTTTTTTATATTTGTTAAGATTATCCCAGTGATAGAATGTGAACTAGAATGTGGTCTATTTTAGAGAAGGATCCATGAGCCACTGAGAAGAAGGTAATTCAGCTGTCTTAGGATGGAATATTCTGTAGATGTCTGTTAAGCCTGATTGATTAATAGAGTTGTTCAGATTGGAGATGTCTTTCTTGATTTTTTATTTTGATGATCTGTCTAGAGTTGACAGTGGTGTGTTGAAGTCCCCCAGAATTATTGTGTTGAGATCAATGAGGGAATTAGTGTCCTTAAGTATTTTTTCCATATATTTGGGGGGGTTGTAAATGGGGCATAAACGTTAAATATCATTATATCTTCTTGATGGAGTGTCCCTTTTAGTATGATAAAGTGACCCTTGTCCTTTCTGACCAATTTTAGTTGCAAACTGATTTTATCAGAAATTAGACATGCCACACCAGCTTGCTTTTTTGGGCCACAGGCCTGGTAGATATTTTGCCAGTCTTTTGCTTTCAGCCTGTGTATATTTTTGAGTGTCAAATGTGTCCCTTGCAGGCAACATATTATTGAATTTTGTTTTTTGATCCAGTAGGCCAGTATGTATCTTTTAATTGGGGCATTCAGACCATTCACATTCAAATTTAGAATAGATATGGGAGGCTGAGTCTCTGTATCAATTACAGAGTTTTGATTCAACTTGGAAGATAATTTCTTTATAATATGATTATTGCCTCGCCCTTGTTTAAGGATTTAGGATATTATTGGCATTTTCTTCTGATTGGGGAACATCCTTGAGAATATTCGGTAGTGCAGGATTTGTGTTCATGGATCTTGCAAGCTTGAGTTTATCGTTGAAGTATTTGATTTCCACTTCACATTTGAAGCTGAGTTTTGCAGGGTGTATTATCTTTAGATGGAAGTTATTATTTTTAACACTTGAAAGATATTGTTCCAAGCTCTTCTAGCCTTCATTGTTTGTTCTGAAAAATCCATAGTGATCCAAATTGGTTTACCTCTGAATGTGATTTGGGGCTTTCCTTTAGCAGCTTTTAGAATTCTCTCTTTAATTTCTCTGTTGTTCATTTTGTATATGATATGTCTTGGTGAGTTTCTCAATTGATGAGTTCTATTTGGTGTTCTATAAGAATCTTGGATGTGATATTCCGGATCAATAGTAAAATGGGGGAAGTTCTCACTGATGATTCTGCCTAAAAGGTTCTTGAAGCCTCTTGTTTGCTGTTCTGAGTTTTCCTCCAGGCCAATGATTCTCAGATTATTATACCTCATCTCATCAAATATTACTTGGAAGTTCTGATTACGTAATATAAGCTGTTTATCTGGTTTATCTTCTTTGAATTCTACATTGTTTAGCCTATCCTCATTGTCTGATACTCGTTCTTCAAGAGCTTAAGTTCTATTTTCAGTGGAGTATACTCTGGTGTTGGTATCTTCCAGTGAAGATTTGAATCGGTTAATGTTTTTCAATCCTGATAGCTCTGCTACATCTCTTTTCAGAATGTCTATTTCTTTGTATAGCTGGTCTTTCATCTCATGGAATTGTTCCTTTATTTCCGTGTAGAAGTTGTCTCTCATCTCTTGAAATTGTTCTCTGAACTCTTTCCTTATTTCATCTCTCAACTCTTTGATTGCATTACTAATCATAATGTTGATACAATGCCTTTGGTTTTCATCTAGGGCTCCAGCTATGGGATCCTTGGGTGGAGAGATGTGGGGTTGAGGAGGACAGTTATTTCCCCTTTTCCTCATTTTCTGAGTCAGAGAGCATGTCTTATACTTCAAGCTTGTTCCTCTTGGTAGAGTAATTGGAGCTTCTTTTGGCTTTGCTTTGTTGTGATGGGTTTCTTTGAGAGAGCTCTCACAATATATTATGATAGCACATCAGTACCCATTTTGAAGCATGCCTAGTTCTTCAGATAGTAGGGTCTCTCTGAAAGTGGGGAGAAGGGATGACTAGGAAGTCAAGGAGATTAATTGGGGAGGTATAAAATCACTCCTGCCTTAGAGTAAAGAGGAACAAGAATTTAGGGGGGAGTAGGTTATTCTATTAGGACTAAGGAAAACATAGAAATAGGGTGCAGGTAGGGTAAAGACTTGGGGTGAGTATGAGAGAAAAATGCTTATATTTAGGAATTACCAGAGTACAGGGGAGGACAGATTAATATGGGGTGTGGATACCTTCATTCACCAGAGGCTGAGGCTATTTTGCTATCATGGAATGTTTTCCTGATTGGAACCCAATGTTATAGGGATAGCAGTAGGGTTCAAGAAGACATAGAGAATGTAGGAGCCAATCACCAATACATACACACGGATAAATATTTACATCCACCAACACCAAATTCAGTATTAATCGTAAAGCTAGAAAGGAAAAGAAAAAAAACCCTAAAATTTAAAAAAAATTAAAAAGTAAAAGATTCTTAATGGAATCTTGGAATTACAGACAGTAAGGGTGTCTCTGGGACCTTTGGTAGATGATCACTGTCTTTCTGGGTTTCGAAATGAATGTCTCTCAGTCTGTGACTATGTGATCTCACAAAATGACTGGGGTATCCTCAGACTCCTGGGATTTCTAGGAGGGGCTTCTGCTGAAGAGGATTGGTTCTGGTAAGCCCTGATGATTGCCAGCCTCCCAGAGGAGCTGAAGCCAGAAGAGTTAATGAGCAGGGAGTATGGATGATTTCTATTCTCCCTCTGCTGGGAGATGCATGCACTGTCTCTTGTGTCAGAAGACTCAGATACTTTAGATCCTTCTGGCTGAGGGGAGTGGACTGGGGAGGGAATTGCTTCCCTTTATTCCTTGGGATATTCCTTGGGATATTCAACAAACTGAAGACCTCCTAAGAAGGGTGGAGTCTGGGCCTGGACAAGGCCTTCTCTTCCTGGATCAGACTGAAGCCCATGGCCTTTTCCTGATGCAGTGTTCATAGGCTGCTCTAAAAAACCAGGGGGAACTGTGTCCTGGGGCTCTGAATGGTGGCCGGGCTAACCTGCCAAGTAACCTGTTCCACTGGGCACCTCAGTGGGCTGCTTACCAGCACAGCTCTCACCCCCCGCAGTGTGTGAGCTTGGTGGATGTCTGTTTTAATTAGGCACAGGATTGCAGCTGCAACAGGGTCAGTGGCTCTGTTCAGAGCCACAGCTTGCAGCCCCACCCCTGCGGCTGGTCCACAGCGTGCGAGAGGGTTGTAACCGAGCTGACCTCAGTTCCTGGCAGGACGGATAAAATCCCTTTATCTCTCCTCCCTCTAACGGCCACTCACCGAAGGCAGCTCCACCAGCCTAAAGTAAACAGCTGAACTACTGTGTTCCTGGTGTGGCAGACAGAATCCTTTCTCCCTCTCCACACTTTGTCAGCTGCTCGCCGATGACTTCTGCACCAGCAGGAAGTTAGCACAGGCGTCCTGTCCTGATGGGATGGAAAGAATCCCCCCCACTTTTTTTCTCCACGCGAAACTCCCAGAACTCGACTCCTTAGAAAAGCTTCACAAACTAGTACTAGAAGTTCATGTATAAATTCCCCTGAATGCACCTTGGAAAATTGAAGGTAAACTGGGATTTTCCCAACCAGACCCAGAGCCACAGGAAATGCTGCTTCCCTTCATGTTGCCATCTTTCAGAATCCCCTGATATTTAATTTCTTGAGTTCTTTGTAAATTTTGGATATTAGTCCCCTGTCAGAGGAATCACAGGCCATGATTATCTCCCATTCTGTAGGTTCTCGTGGCAGTTTTGATTAATTCCTTGGCAAGAAAAAGTTCTTTAGTTTAATGCCATCCCCAAAATTGATTCTTGACTTTATTATTTTCTTAAAGAGAGAGTGACAGTGAGAGAGTATCAATTTTATTTAATTTTTCATGTGGCTTTCATAGCTCAGACACTGTTGTTGTATGTGGTGCTGGGGTTCGATCCCAGGTCCTTGTACATGCCAGGCAAGCATTGTAACCACTGAGGCACCACTCCAGCCCCTGGTTCTTTAATTCTTCACTTCAGCAGTCTTGTTGAGAAAGTCTTTCCCTATCCCATAAGCTGGAGGGTTGGTCCTAATTCTTCTTCCAGCAGTTGTATGTAACTGGTTTAATTCCTAGTTCATTGATCCATTTTGAATTGATTTTGGGGCAAGGTGAGAGATAAGGATCTAATTACAACATCCTGCAAATGCATGTCCATTTTGTCCAGCACCAATTGTTGACTAAGTTGTCAATCCTCCATGTTATATTTTGACATCCTTTGTCAAACATCAGATATTTAAAGATTTGTGGGTTTGTCTGAGTCTTCTATTCCATTGGTCTTCATTCCTATTTTGATACCAGTGCCATGCTGTTTTTATTACTATAACTTTGTAGTATAGTTGTAAATCTGGTATTGTGAAACCATCAGTGTTGTCTTTCTTGCTTAGTAATGTTTTGGCTATTCTGGGTTTGTGGTTGTTCCAAAGAAACTTTTTTTTAATTGAGAGATTTATTATAGAACAACCATACAAGTTTTTAACTAAATAATATAAAATGTGTATAGATTCTGGATATTAGAATTACCCCCAGGAGTGCCCCTCCAATTATCCACCCTTATCCCTCCCTTCCCCTTCCCACAGTATCTCTGAAAAAGTAATATGTTGTATAATATTACACCTTATTTGGATTTAACACTTGATACTAGACCACCTCTCTCAATGGCCAGGGTCTAGTTCCATCCTCCACAAATGAGTGAAGACATTCAACCCTTGGTTCTCTGGGTTAAGCTGATTTTACTCAGAATAATTTCTTCAATAGCCATCCATTTACCTTCAAAGGCTGCAATATCATTGTTTCTAATTGTTGTTTAGAATTCTATGGTATAAATGTACCACAGTTTTTGGATCCATTCATCCAGTGAGAGACATCTGGGTTGTTTCCATAATCTAGCAATAGTGAATTGAGCTGCTATGAACATAGATATTGCTGTGTCATTATAATGAGCTGATTCTAAATCCCTGGAAAAATACTCAGGAGTGGAATAGCAGGATCGTATGGTGGACTCATCCCTAGTTTTTTTTTTCGAGGATTCTCCACACTGCTTTCCAGAGGGGTTGTACCAGTCTGCAGCTCCACCAACAGTGTGTTAGTGTGCCTATCTCTCCACAGCGCCTCCAGCATCTGTTATTGTTTATTTTCTTCATTTTTGCCATTCTGACTGGTGTAAGGTGATATCTTAATGTAATTTTCATAAAGAATGACATTGGTTTCTTAATGGGGATTGCATTGAATCTGTATAGCACTTTGACAGAATGTCCATTTAATTATATTAATTCTTCCTAACCAAGAGCAAGAATGGTCTTTCCATCTTCTCAGGTCTTCTTCAATTTCTGTCTTCAGTTTTCGATAATTTTCATTGTAGAGGGCTTTTACTTCTCTTGTTAGATTAATTCCCAAATTTATTCCTTTTGAAGATATTGTGAATGGGACCAATTTCCTGATTTCTTCTTCTGCCCCAATATTATTATTGTATGGGAAAGCTATTGACTTGTGGGTGCTGATCTTGTAGTCTGCCACTTTGCTAAATCTGTTTATAAGCCCTGGCAGCTTTCTGGTAAATTTTTTTGGATCTTCCAGATATAGAATCCTGACATCAGCAAAAAGGGACAGTTTGACTTCCTTTCTTCCTATTCTTACCCCTTTGATTTCCCTCTCTAGCATCATTGCTCCACGTAGAGTCTCAAGGACTATATTGAATAAAAATGGTGAGAGTGAGCAGCCTTGTCTTGTTTCCAGATGTAGAGGAAGTGCTTTCAGCTTTTCTTCGTTTAGTATTATTGCTGAGGGTTTTTCATATATCACCTTTACATAGTTAAGTTTCTTTGACCCCATCTTCTCTAGAATTTTGCACAAAAATGAGTGCTGGTTTTTATCAAAGGTATTTTCTGCTTCAATTGAGATGGTCATATGGTTTTTGTCCTTAATTTTGTTTAAGTGGACAAATCACATTTGCTGATTTGCATATGTTGAACTAACCTTATATACCTGGAATGAATCCCACTTGATTGTGATGAAATATCTTCTTGAAGAATTTCTGAATGCAATTTGCTAGAACCTTGTTAAGGATTTTTGCATCAATGTTCATCAGGACTACTGGACTGTAGTTTTCTTTTGTTGATGTGTCTTTGTTGGGTTTCGGTATCAGAGTTATGAGTGCCTCGTAAAAAGTGTTTGGGAGAGTTTCCTCCTTTTCAATTTCTTGGAATACCTTAATAAGGAGAGGTGTTAGCTGAGGTTGGGGATTTAGGTCAGTGGCAGAGTGCTTGCCTAGCATGCGCAAGGCCCCAAGCTCTGTCCTCAGCCCTAGGGGAAAAAAAAAGGAGAGGTGTTAGCTCCTCCTCAAAGGTGTGGTATGGTACAACTCAGGAGGGAGTCCATCAGGTCCTGGCCTTTTCTTCTTTGGAATACGTTTAATTCCTGTATGGATGTCAGTGCCTGTTATTGGGCTGTTTAGCATTTCAAAACTGGCCCATGTCAATATGGGGATAAAATATCTGTCTAAAAAATTTGTCCACATCTTCCAGATTATTTAATTTGGAGTATAGGTTTTCAAAATATGTTCTGATAATCTATTAGATTTCCATGAGGTCTGTGGTGATAGCTCCCTTTGCATTGATGATTCTGTTAATGTGCTTCAATTCCTTCTTTATTTTAGTGAGATTGGCTAGGGGTTCTGTCATTTTTATTTTCTTGAAGAACCCACTCTTTGTTTCAGTGATTTTTTATTGCTTTATTCTTCTTCATTTCATTGATTTCAGTTGTGATCCTGATTATTTCCTATTTTCTGCTGGGTTTGGGATTTGATTTTTATTTTTATTTGTAGGGATTTGAGGTGGAGCATAAGTTTTGTGATCTCTCCTGATTTTTAATACAGGCCCTCAGTGCTATAAATTTTCCCCTTAAAAATGCTTTCATGTGGGGCTGGAGCAGTGGCTGACCAGTTAAAGGTCTTGTCTGGAATGTGCAAGGACCTGGGTTCAAACCCCTGTACCACATACCCAATTAAGTGCTGGAGAAATGAAGTCCCGATTTAAAAAAATAAAAATTTATGTTAAAAAGAATGTTATCATGCTGTCCCAAAGATATCTGTGTATTGTGTCTTCATTCTCATTGTCTTCCATGAATTTGTTTTTTTAATTTTTTTAATTTATTAGATGAATATGGAGTTACAATTGAGGGGGAAACATTATCAAACATTCCAGAACAAATGTATATATACTTAGTTATCCAAGGCTAATGTCATGTCATTCAATGAATTTCTTGATTTCTGCTCTCATGTCTTCTTGGCTCTATTCTTCATTTAATAGGGTATTATACAATCTCCATGAATATGTATGTTTTCTATTATAATTTTTGCTATTAATTGCTAGGGTCATGACATCATGGTCTGACAGGATACATGGAATAATATCTATTTTTTTTTATATTTACTGAGATTTCCTTTTTGAACTAGGATATAATCTATTCTGGAGAAGATCCATGCACTGCTGTGAAGAAGGTATATTCAGCCACTTGAGGTGTAATATTCTATAAATATCCATTAAATCAGATTGATTTATGGAGTTTTTTTGGGTGGAGACCTCTTCATTGTTTCTTTGCTTTGACAAACACTCTATTGGCAATAGAGGAGTATTAAAGCCTTCCAGTAGTGTTGTGTTGAAGATTACAAGTGCTTTTATGTCACAGAATAATTTATCCACCTAGTTGGGAGCATTGATGTTTGGAGAGTATATATTTACTATGGTTATATTTTCCAGTTGTATTGTTCCCTTTAGTATGATGTAATGGCCTTTTTAATTTTTTTTAAAGAGAGGGACAGTGAGATAGAGAAAGAGAGAATCAACTTTATTTAGGTTTTTCATGTGGCTAACACTAGTTGTAAGTGGTACTGGGGTTCACACCCAGTTCTTCTGCATTCCAGGCAAGTCCCATAACTGCTGAGACACCACTCCAGCCCCTTATCTCAGACTTTAGATTGATATTGGCTATAGGTAAAGATTTTGCCCCTTTTTTTGGAAACAAATTGCAACTCTTAAATGCTTGCTGCTTCCTCCCCCTCCTCCTCCTCCTTCTCCTTCTTCTTCTTCTTCCTCTTCTCCTTCTTCCTCCTCCTCCTTCTTCTTCTTCCTCTTCTTCCTCCTCCTCCTCTTCTTCTTCCCCTTCCTCCTCCTCCTCCTCTTCTTCTTCTTCTTCTTCCTTCCTCCTCCTCCTCCCCCTCCTCCTCCTTTTCTTTCTTCTTCTTCTTCCTCTTCTCCTTCCTCCTCCTCCTCTTCCCCCTCCTCCTCCTTCTCCTTCTTCTTCTTCCTCTTCTCCTTCCTTCTCCTCCTCCTTCTCCTCCTCCTCCTCCTCTTCTTCTTCTTCTTCATCATCATCTTCTTCTTCTTTTTCTTCTTCCTTCTTTTCTTCTTCTTCTTCTTCTTCTTCCTCTTCTTCTTCTTTTCTTTTCTTTTTTGACATAGTCTTACATATTGGAGGGAATCGTTGTTACATATTCATGCATAGATGGATTTTTGACAAAGTAAGTTAAGGCCAGTCCTAGTCCAGCATCTCCCCCTTTTGTTCACTCCCTATTCTCATGCTTCCTCTGCATTGCCTCCGTGTTATAGATAGAAATAAGCATATACATGTGTATTAATTTTGAAATTTCTTCTATGCCTGCCTGTGTATGTATAGTTGGACTTCTCATGGGAGTCGAGAGTTCCAAGTGGCATTGATAACCTCCTAATCAATATCTCCCTTCCCTGCCTCCTTCCCTTCTCCCTCCACCTTCATAGTTATGGTTCTCCCTACTTATGTGAAATTTCACTTATATTGAAGCTTACCTAACTTTCATCCTGACTTAGATTTTACTCTAGCTTACACATATGAAAGAAAACATTCAGCCCTTAAGTCTCTGAGTTTGGGATATTTAATTCAGCATAATTTTTTCCATCTCCATCCATTTGGCTGTAAATGCCATGATATCATAATAATAACAAAGTAGAACTCATTTATATATACATACCACAGTTTTTTAATTCACTCATCAAGCAAGGGGCATCTGGGTTGGTTCCATAATTTAGCTATTGTAAATTAAGCTGCTATAAACACTGATGTAGCTGTGTCTCTGTGGTGTTCTATTTGCTGAGGTTTCCTTTGTGAACTAGAATATGGTCTATTTTAGAGCATACATATACTGCTGAGAAGGTATATTCAGCCAATTTGAGGTGCAATATTCTGTAGATGCCCGTTAAGTCAGATTGATTTATGGAGTTGTTTAGGAAGATCTCTTTGTTATTAATATTTTTTTTTTACTTTCGTGATCTGTCTATTGGCAATAGAGGAGTTTAACATTTTCCAGTATTATGATGTTGAGGACTACAAGTGTTTTTATATCACAGAATAATTTATCCATAGTTGGGAGCATTGGTGTTTGGAGAGTATATATTTACTATGGCTATATTTTCCAGTTATATTGTTCCCTTTACTATGATGTGGTAGCCTTCTTTATCTCTTCTGATTAGTTTATGTTATAAAACTATTTTGTTGGATATAAGTATTGCAAAACCAGCTTGCTTTTTTTTTCTCTTTTTTTTATTATTATTTTTTGAACAACCTTACACGATTTTAACAAAATAATATAAAATGTATATAAAATGTGTAAATATTCTGGATATTGCAATTATCTCCAGGAGTGCCCCCCCCAATTACCCTCCCTTATCCCTC
>PVKS010053601.1:0-10353 GCA_004027875.1 Aplodontia rufa
ATGCCATCTTTAAAGCCAGTTTGCATGATAGGACAATGGGTTAGCAGATTGGCACAATATTTTATCTTTCTGGAAGCCCCACTTGAATTTTCAGATATCTAGATGTTGATATTTTGCCAAGAATTAGTTCAAATATCATGAAGTCTAGGAAATCTCCTGGACAATTCCTATTTATTTAGCTTCAGTGAAGCTACTTGAGTATTTTAAATCTATTTATAAAGTCAATAAAAACTGTTGAACTATAAAATGATTAAGCACAGTACATTACTTCAATTAAAAATGTGTTAGTAATTCCTCAAAAATTTTAACATGCACTTGCATATAATATAGCAATTTCACTCATAGATATAGAGCCAAAAAGAATGGAAAGGAGATACTCCAAGAGATACTTCTACACCAACACTCAAAGAAGCTTATTCATCAAAGCCAGAAAGTAGAAACTAACCAAAGAATATGATGGAATACAGTTTATCCTTAAGGAAGAATGAAATTCTGATGCATGCTATAACAAAATGAACCCTGAATATATTATGCTGAGTGAAATAAACCAAAGATAAATGAACAAATACTGTGTGCTTCAACTTATATAAGGTACCTAGAGAGAAAGTAGAACACAAGTTACCAGGGACTGTGGGAGGGACTTGAAGTTGGTTGTTCAGAAAAATAAAAATGTAACAGAACTGGATAGTGGTGAAGATTGAAAAATATTGTGAATATTCCCAATTGTAGAGTTAAAATGGTATGGCAAATTTCATGTTAAATGTTTTACAATAAAAATAATCTTTCCAAAGAAAAATTGTCATGTGTTAACAGACACTACCTCAAACATGTGGTCTGAGTAAACAAGACAAACAAATAAGAGACATATGTACCTAGAAGTAAATCAGGAGCATCCAAACTAGAAGTAATATGTACACACTCACATTTATAATTTTAAAATGTTTAAGGCTTTAAGGTAGAAGGTCAAAATCTATTTGGAATAGGTGGAAATGCTATATTTCACATTCAGAAAACATACTCAAAATAAAAGGAATTTTCAAGTGGTGCATTACCTCCTGTTGATGTTCAAAGTCCTGGAACATGGGTCTCTCCAATCCTGGACCATCTGTTTCTGAGCAATTTTCTCCTCTATTGAGACCAAGTGCTCCATTATCGTCATTAGCTCCACGGATTCCCTTACTTCCATTGCCCCTGGTACCTCTTCCACTGCCTATACGGGCCCCATGTTCGACCTGGTCTCCAATGGCTTTATTGTCCCCATTGGCTGCACATTCATGGCTTCTACCTGCTCTAGGGATGCCTCTGCTGGCTCCTTCGTTTCCATCACTTCCATCACCACCATCTTGCTTGCAACTTCCATCTCTGTAATATAAGAAGGACAAATTAAGGAAAGGAGACAATTCAACAAAAACAGCTGAGAGTGATCAAATGAACCAAAATTAGAATTTGTCTTATACGTCTCTACCAAGTCCAGGCATGCTTTTGGGGTATGTGAATGCTATTGGTATGGTATAGACTAGAAAAAATGCCTGTGACCTGTTAATTTTAAATGCTGAATAGGTTTTGTCAATGGTTTAGCTTTATGTGATCAGCAGAGAGAAAATAATTTGCGTTCTTTATGAGGTACATGCATTAGGTTAGAATAACAAACATATTTTTTCTTAAGTAATAAACTTCTTTGTGTATTAGATACTTCACAGCCATGTGAATGATCAATACTATATCGTTGGCTCAACAACAACATACTTGAATAATTCTTGCAGTATACTTAGTTTATATCAATTTCAACATATTCTCTGATTTTTTCTAACACATGTGAAGGCTGCTTTGCTATAGAATCCTGTTGGTCAACTGCTCTTATCAGGAAGTTTCAGCAAGATAAACCTAGCATCTTATTGAACTAAGGTGGCCATTTAATTACTTTGTAAGAACACTGTTCTTAAGAAAATGTTGTAATGCTCTTCTTTTTTTGCATAAGAGACAAAAGCATATGTGCCTGGTGTGATTCTAAAAGTAAACTTATGTAACAATGGAATTCTTGGTAGATTTTTTTAATAAGAAAAATTCAAAACATCCGTTGGTGATTTCCCCCCTAGTTAACCAGAAAAAAGATTAAGTTATTATTCTATTATTATGATGTATTATGTTATTATATACATGAAACTATCTCAACTATTTCATAAATGTGTAGCTGTGTTTGCCAATACTAGAAGCATACTTTAGTTTTCTGGGCAATTTTTATGGTCATCATGGGTTTACAGGGTAGGAATATTCAGTGGCATTAAATTTTTTTCATATTTTTGGTGCATTATATTAGACATAATAGTGGAATTCATTGTTTCAGTGGCATTCACTTTAGCTGAAGCAGTCAGACAATTCTAGTTATCAATAAACTAAAAATGCATAAATGTTAATAAAACAATATGCAAATAATGAGAAATTAAGCATTCTGCAATAGAATAATTTAAAATACATTATTGAAGATCAAACCACTTACCAATATGTAAGTGAAATTAGCTCAGCCTTTTGATAACACATCTTGAAAACAAACAAGAGTCATTAATAGTATGGAAGTTATAACACATGTGTATTGTAAGTATTTTGGAAAAACAAACCTTGACCAATTAGAAGCATTATCATGATCATCATCTTTGTTATCAGTGGACTCATTATTGTCACCACCATCATGGTTCTCACAGAGATCATCTGCCGGGTAAATCTGGTTATCCAAGTCATCATTGCCATTGGTATGGTCACAGGTATCTTCATAAACATCATTAGAATCATCATCATTTTCATCGGTATCAGCACCAGCATCATAGAGTTCAACATAATCACCATCCTCTTCAGGTGGCTGAATGACAGGTGCAGGAATTAACCAATCATTCCGGAAGATTTCAGAGAGTGCATTATAGCCCACCCATTCATTTGTCAAGTACACAGGGGGTGATATTTTTCCTACTTTAAATCCATCTGGAACCTGTGTGCACAAAAAAGGTTAATGTAATATCCAGTAGCCTATTATTTTCTTTTAGATTGTGAAGTTTCCAGGCTAACAACATTTTAAAATACATCCTCAATTGAAACAAAGATGTTCATTCACTATATATAGCTAAGATTTTAGTGAGGATAAGATGACAAAACCCAAACATTAGGATGTGGTTATTAGTGGACTTTTCAGATCATACAAAGCAAGATTTACTCACTTTGTTTCTTATTATTTGTATTTGTCTGCTGAGGAATAGACATTTACTTCTGATGCTGGAGAGCAGAACAGGTGACTTGATGCTTTATGGATATAGCCATTTCCCCATTTTATTTTATCCCCTAATATTGGGATTAATGCATCTTGAAATCAATAGGTTAATTTCCCAATTTTGACTTTACCTGCTTTAGGTTATCTTGTATTTTAAAGACTTTTAAGGTGACAAATTAGTATAAATCCACCTCTTATGTATAGTTTGTGTCATATAGCAACTTTTTGGTATGTTATGGTAGGGGTAACTATAAAATAAAATAATCTGTAAGCTCACTGCAAAAAGAGTTGGAAGAATTTTTAATTTACGCAATCAGAGAACTTGTATAATGGGACAACATAAAAAAATACTTCATGACAAACAGTGTTACCGCCCTCCCCCACTCTCCAATATGCCCTGACAGAAGAAAGTGAAGATAAAATAATGTCTGATCAATTAAGGGCTTTCCATTTAATTTTTAACTTCTAGAATTTGTTTTCTGGATTTTCACATAGTAAAGGTAATCGTTTTCAAAGAATAATACAAAATTAAACTCCTTAACCTTTCTTCCTTAAGGGACTATGATAATATATACATCAAAACAAATTCAAAATTTAGAACAGACATAAATATATTATGATAGAAACCTACATGGACATCAATCAGCAACTTCTGATCAATAGTAGAATAAGGTGGTGATGACTGAGACCTCCTCCCAGCCACAGGACTCTCCTCCTCAGAAGATGATTCTGTGGAATGCCAAAAACATGTTAGTAACAGAGGTCATTACACCAATTACCTTCATTTGTATGGCATTTCAGTTCAATTCTGTGTTTTTCTTCTACCCTCTATAATTCCGTTCAGGAAACATCACCTGATAAATGCTCATCGTTCCAGGATCCTAAGCGCTGTTTTCAGAGGTAGTAGCAGTCTCAAATATTATTCCATCTGTAAACCCACATGACTTTTTCTTTTCAATGTTTGATATATATTTGTTAAATATTTCTCCCTATCCATGTAAGAAACCCTCTCTATCCACTTAAGATTGGTAACCAAGTTGTTCCATTAAAAAAAATGAATCAAGAATAAGAATGTCTGGGGTTTCCACTGGCCTAACTAACCTAATAAAAAAGAGGAATCGTGTATTAGAAGATAACAAATTAGCCAAAACTCTCAAGAGTTGATTCTACAATCTTAACCCCCTATCAATTTTCGCCAAGTGATATATCTTCAAGAAGTTCAATAAAGTTGAAGAATGAACTACTGAAAAGAGACAAAACGTCACCCTTCCTGTAAAGCTGGGGACTTTCTGTATCAGTACTGTGCAATACAACTTTTTTCAATGATGTAAATGTTTTCTACCTTCACTGTCCAATACAGTACCCAATGGTCACACACAAAAACTGAGCATTTGAAATATGATCCTATGCCTGCATTTATTCAGTCTTCTTTTTTGTTGTTGTTGTTTTCATTTTAATAGCCACAAGGGGACTAGTTGCTATTGCATTGGACGACTCAACTTCATAAAGTAAATATTTCCATTTAAAATACAAATTTGTACAGGTCAGAAGACTAGGTTTTCATATTACATTTTTAAGCTAGTGATAATATTTAATAGGTTCAAAAATCAGTAGGTCTTGGTGAGAATCTCAGAAAAAAGCTTCCCGAAAGGAATATTCAGGCCTCTGCTTATTGTTTTTATGTGCTCCAAATTGAAGACAAACACTATAGCCCTTCTCTTATTTGCAGCCTTAGTATATATAGACCAAGGCTAGCCGCTAAAACTCCAAAACCATGCATTTGTAAACATCACTGTCTTTCAAAAATATTATACCAAACACATCCAACAATGTATGTTCTTATCTTCTATTATGTTGTAATTTTCCCATTTATTATTTTCTTCACAAGACCATTCTTTCAGGTCTTTTGGTCTGGGAATTGGCTAAATTGGTCTGGGAGTTGGCTAAATAAGCAGTTTAGATGAGTGCTTTGTGATTTTTAAGTAAATCCATATTAAGGTGATTTCTTATGTGATGAAGCCTGTAATTACATGGGAATCTCAAATGGTTTATAAATAGGATAATATAACAAATTTATTTATTTATTTATTTATTTATTTATTTATTTACATAGGTACCAGGCAGTGAACCCAGTGGCACTTAATCACTGAGCCATTACCCAGCTCTTTCAATTTTTATTTTGAGAAAAGGCCTCACCAAGTTGCTGAGACTGGTTTTAAAATAGCAATCTTCCTACCTTAGACTGGGATTATAGGCATGACTGCCACGCCTGTCTAATATAACAGAATTTTAAAGTTAAAAAGAAGTTTAGTTATTATCTGCACAGATAGTATCTTCTTCCCTCTCCCTACAACATCCATGGCTGTTTTGGTGCCTTATCCAAACTTTATTTAAAAACAGAAAAGTAAATAGACCTTAATTTTTTAGTTGTTTGTCCAGTAGTAGTGAAGTTAGCCCTACTTGAGTCAGAAAGAAAATATTCTGGGGGGAAAAACCCTAAAATCATTCCTCACTCAGGTTTATCCTACTCATGAGAACATATTTCTGCATAAAAAATCACTGTTTAAAAGAATTCTGTCACTATGTGTCTCTTAAGGTAAAGAATATGGTTTTTAAGTTCAGATCTTGGAATATTTGGTTTTCTATGTTCTTTTTGATATTAACATTTTAATAAATTCTGTATGCAACATTTTAAAAAATGACTTAGGGACTTCATCAGGCATTTTTCCCTTGCATGATTCACCTGAATTGTTTAGAACTGTATAATGCCAGATTTTCTGATTCAAGACATAATGTTAGGTGTTGTTTGTTATAGTTCCAAATCTATAATTTATTTAGACTCTATCAAAAGCACATCTTTTAAAATACTTGTTTGAAATTCGTATCACAATTCGTGAAGTTTTTATGATTTGATTAATTTTTCATGTATTCTGAATGAAACCATCAGTTTGTAACTTTTAGAAATATTTGTGTGATTCTGTGTGTATCATATTTTTGGGTGGTGAAATAACAAACTCATAACACATTCTGAAAGGTATCAGTATACTATAGTTTGCCTACAGATTTGACCTTGGAGAAAAATCTATTGAGTTCCATTTCCATGATTTTCGTTCCTGGTATGTTACCTAAATGAAGTTGAACCATCTACCTTCCTAGACATTTTCCTAAGTACTACTCAACTGCTAAAACAAACTTCAAAAATCATTTTTTACTTCTCAAAGGTCACTACTGACTACCTAATGGGCAGTTCCAAAGGTCTATTTGTATTTTGTCTCCCTGATATTTTTCATTCATTTCTTAATGAAACTCCTTTCTTGATGTCTGAAATATAAACTGTTACACGTTAACTTTATGGGTTTTTTGGACTGTTGAAACTTTGTGCTTTGAATCACCTGATGATGCTGGGCAAATTTGAAGATTTTCAGAACTCTTTTGTCTTACGTCAATGGGATTCTGAGCTTCTTCCAAAACAGAGGGCATAGGAACACTAAAGAAAAGACAGAAAACCATGTAGTGTGCACTAATATTCATAAGGGGAATATATAACTTAACAGAAAGACCAACAAGAAATTTTTTTCTTAAATATATGTGTGTATATACTTATGTATATATATACACAAATATATGTGTATATACATATATCATACTAAAAAGAAATCGAGTTTAAGTAATATTTTCCAATTTACAATTTTCCCCAAACCTATTACTTTATCTAGAACAGAGAAATGATTTCCAAAACACAGAAATAAAACATGTTTACACATAGCACTTTTCCTTCACATACCATATTTCTTAACATTTCTATGAACTTTCTTTAAGGTAATATTCAGACATTATTATTTCCTGGGAAGCATATTATTAAACATAATCTTAGAGTGTGCATAAATCTATTATTATTATGTCAAATATTCTACTATTGTTATCTTTATTTTAAATGATTAGAGTTTATATTTTAATGCACTACTGATTTAGATAGATGGATCGGGCAATATTCATACCCACTATTCAAATTCAAAGACCAATGCTGCCAGATGTTATACCCACTTTGACCTTTCTATATGGGAAAGATCTGGGTTAGTGATCTAAGCATGTAACAAATAAACGTCTTTTATATTGCCCAAAATTTCAGGAAAAACTTGAATTTCATTTAGATTAATTTTATGCATTTAAGCTTATATGAAGGGAATATATTTGCTATTCACAAATTTAAAATCCTTTTGTAAAGTGAACAATTACTCCCTGCTCAATACTATATAATTTTACATATTAAATTCTATTGAAATTACATTCCATACTAAACTAAGATGATTTATTCCCTTTGAAGTCAGAAGCACCATGAGAACCCATTTGTTGATGTGCAGAGCAAAAGAAATTTCTCAGTCTTGCTTTGTAATATGTCAAGATTTCTGCAAACCAGTTTAATCTGAAGACATATATAAATACACATTAAGTTTTGAAAAATAATGAGGTAGGAATGTAAATACCACATAATCTCAACTCTGTACCATTTGACCATTCTATCCAGTATCTTGAATATAGGGCATGCTCAACAAATATTTATTGACTGACTGACTGAATTTAGGCTAAGTTCTCTCCTTTGTGAGCTGGAGACAGGGGTTATGATTTTCAAAGAAAATCTACTTTAAAATTTGCTTTTCCAATCTAGCACATTGCACACAACATCTAAAATATGGAACATATTATTTTATGTTTTTATTAATGCATTAAAATTATACTTAGTATTTATTGTTTTTAAATCAGCACTTCATAGATATACATAAAGGTGGAATTCACTGTGGTATATTCATATATGTACATAGCATAATTTGGTCAATTACATTCTACTTTTCCTCGTTTTTACTTTTTTAGCATCCATCCTCCCTTTCCCTCAATACCCTTCCTCTGCTCCTCTGATCTCCCTTCTATTTTCATGGGATCCCCTGCTGTTTTCCCTTATTTTGGTCTAGCTTCCAAATGTGAGAGAAAATATTTGACCCTTTACTTTCTGAGTCTGGTTTATTTCACTTAGCTACAAATTAATAAACCACTCTGGAAGGCAGGAAATAGATTCCTCAAACAAAACAAACCAAACCAAAACAAAACAAAACAACAGTAAAGAAACCAGCTATTCCATTCCTTATCCAAAAGAACTAAATCAGTATATTATAGGGACACAGGCATATGAATGTTTATAGCAGTGTAACTCACAATAGCCAATTTATGGAACCAGCTCAGGTGCTCCTTCACAGATGAACGGGTGAAGAAAATGTGATATGTATACATACATATATTTACATGTATGTGTATGTATATATGTGTATATACATATAAATGCACATACATACAATGGAACATGGTCTTTGAAAATTACCGAAGATCATTAGTACTACAAAAATTAAAAATGGTGATTGCTGTCAATATCACATATGATATCTTCTTGATAAAATATTGACTCTTAGATCTGATTTTAACTGTAAGTCATTTTCAGGATTGCCTATTCTGTGGCATTAGCTTCTGCAGATGAAGATAAGACGTGTGTGTGTGTGTGTGTGTGTGTGTGTGTGTGTGTGTTTACCGTCTGTGTGTGTAGTATATGCAAGAAAACACTTGAAATCTGAAGTTGTTCTGTCACCAATTACTAATTGAACACTGTCAAATGATCCAAATAATTGCTTCTCTTTCTTATATTGTGGATCTTGTTAGCTAATTACCAACAAAATGACATGGGGACTGGAGTATGACCAAATGCGAAGGCGCTAGTTATTGGATTATTGCAGTTAAGCCTTTAATGTGGGCCAATAGTGACAGTGCTGATGTTGTTCCCATTGACATTTTAGTTGCTACTTCACGTAGGACTTGGTGTCATACACACAAATTTTACTTTTTCATGTGATAATCACAAATAATTTTAATACAGAGTAAGACACATGCCTTGGATCAAACTTGACACGGTGTGGACGTTCCTGGTTACAAAGCGCAGCAGCAGGTGCCTCTTGGACCTTTAAGACACAAAATAATACTTCGGTAGAATTCTCAATCATAACTTCTTTTGAGTAATTAATTTAAGGAAAATTCCATACTTCATACATACGTTCATAAAAATCTGACAAAATATGATTTTTATGAATAGATACTATTTCATAATTACTTATGGTATATCATTGGAACTGCTTTAAAATGTAACTATTGATGATTCCTTTGAAATTTAGTATAAAAACAGTCTTGAGAGCATATCATCAATATCATTCATTTTGTTGTTGGGAAATCTGTAGCCCAGAGAAATAAAATGACTTTCTAAGAATTTGCATCAAATCAAAGGACTCAATATTTGATATCAGAAGGCAGTCCTCCCAACTCTTCATTTAGTTTGTTTTCCATATTATCACATTACATTTTTTATCAAGCACACACCTCTCAAAATTTAAAAATTTAAGTTCGTATATGTACATCATTAAAATCTCTCAAGAATCAAAAATCTCCTATTTATTATTATTATTATTATTGGTACTGGGGATAGAACCCATGGGTGCTTTACCACTGAGCCACATCTCCAGCCCTTTTTATTTTTTATTTTGAGACAGTTGCTCAGGGCCATGCTAAGCTGCTGAGGCTGGCTTTGAACTTGCAATCCTCTGGCCTCAGCCTCCTGAGTTGCTGGGATTACAGTCATAGAATATTGTGCCTAGCAAAACTCTCTCAATTTTTAAAAGTATGCTTATTTTTTTTAATTTTACAATTTGACTACACTGTCATAATGAGAATTCCAAATACTTTTGATTCTAAATAAATTCGGATTTTACTACTTATAAGCCTATATAATATTGCAAAATATTCAAGAAAGGGTACAGCCCCTCTGGAAAGCAGTGTGGAGAATCCTCAAAAAACTAGGGATGAGCCTACCATACGATCCTGCTATTCCACTCCTGGGAATCTTTCCAGGGGACTTAGAATCAGCACATTACAGTGACACAGCAATATCGATGTTCATGGCAGCACAATTTACCATTGCTAGGCTATGGAAACAACCCCGGTGTCCCTCACAGGAAGAATGGATCCAAAAACTGTGGTACATTTATACCATGGAATATTACACAGCA
>PVKS010053602.1:0-10353 GCA_004027875.1 Aplodontia rufa
TAGGCAGAAAACATGTCAAATGATTAATATGTCTGGAAAAATTTAAATGACGGTTTATTAATCGTGGCTTGGAGGATACTAAGCAAAGCTTACCCAAGCAAAGAAAAGTCAATACATTTGATATGGAGCAAGTCGGAAATATTCATCTGTCTTCAATTAATTTATAATTTGATCAGTCAAGCAAGTTATGGAGGAAATGAGGCATTTCTTATATCAGGCAATAATAAAAAGACTGATTGAGATTCTCTTTTTAAAGGGAGTCCTTTTAAATTTACATTTAAATTAGTATGTTAGATTTAGAACTAACCTCAGTGACTATCTCAGGTAGCCTGTTGTTTTCTGATAGCTTGCCTCATAAGAAACTAAGTAAGAGCCCAAGCTCAAAGTATTATCTGCAACCTTGAGAGATTAAGAATTTTCCCACTTCAGCAACTGTGTATTAGTGAAAATGGGATTTTTCAAGAATTTCTTTGCACTATTCAAAAAGTTTATGTTTTTAAATGTCAAAACTCTTGTGAATTCTATTAGGAGTTAATTGCATATAAATATTTATGAATGTATTACAAGCATATGACCATGTTCACACTGTGGGCCTGAGTGGCAAATACTGCTCAATACAAGTTAATTATGAAAATGCTGTATTTTGTACATATTAATGAAGTACAACAAAGAACAGTTAAGCTCTTGGAAAAATATGAACTGGAAGTTATGTTATTTTCTATTTCATAAATTATTTTAAAATGGATTGTCCTCCATATACAGCTCTAAGAGTTGGAGTGAAGAACCAGCTTGTATTCTAAATTAAGTATTGATAAATGAAGCTATAATCCTTTATGGACAGTTTTAAGATGATTATCTTACTTTGGGACAGTCCACTGTTACTATGGAAGTATATAATAGCATAAAAATACTACTCTACCTCAAACTTCTGTTTATTTACTTTTATTTTAAAAATTTTGATGCCACAGAGTATAGCATGGATTAAGGGTAGAGATCTAAAATAAATTATTATGTGAATGCACTTGTATAACCATCACTCCAAAAAAATTTAGAAAGTGATCAGAATCACAGAAACTTCCCTTATGCCCTTCTCTGTCATTAATCGTCTTCCCCCAAATTATTCTGATATCTGTTGCCCTAGAGTACTTAAGCTAGGTTTGGAATTCATTTAAGGGGCTATTATAAATAAAACTATGATGAGCATATGTACATTTATTTTGAATATATTATGAAGAGTAAATTTGCCACATCAGACCTTAGACCAAGGCAACAACTAACACCAATTTCCCAGGACAGTTCACCAATTTTGATTCCCAATGACAATGCACAAGTTGTTTAATTAATATACATTTTTACTCACGTTTGCTATTGACATTTGTGCATGTGTGCATGTGTGTATATGTATATTGGTGTTCTCAATCATACATTGTAACATTTCACTATGGGTTTAATTTGCATTTCGTTAATAATTAATGACATTGAGTATGTTTCACTATTTGAATATACTCCTTTGTTAAGCATCTCTGCATCATGTATTCTTCATTGTCCAGTACTGTGTCTTTATAGAAGTGCTTTATATATTATGGATATGTGTGCATGTTCATACATACTAATATGTGTAAATGTATATATTTAAAAGTTAAGCCCATGTATTTCTTTACATCTTTTCACTTTCTTATTGGCTTCTTTTTGATAACCCTGCATGGTTGTAAATTTAATAAAATCTAATATATCATTTTTATTCTTTGTGGTTAGTAGATGTTGTTCAGTTTTAAAAAATCCTTATGAGTTGCAAAGTAATAAAGATATTATTATTTATTTTATTCTACATCTTTAGTATTTTAACTTATATATGTAAAATAAAATTCCCCTGGAATTTTTTTGGGTGTGGATGATTCAACATAGTGGCTAGGTTATTATTTTTTACTCTCTGAATATCCAACATATCTAAAAACATTTATTGAAAAAAAATTTAACCCTTTCCCAACTGCCTTGAAGTGCCACATAGATTATGTTAGGTAGACACAGATGTGTGGATTTATTTCTGAATGTGCTGTTTTGATCCAGAAATATATTTTTCTCAAACTTGTTATAATACACCACTGTCTTATTGCTGTAGATTTATGTCTTAATATTAGGTAATAAATCTTCCAACTTTATTCTTTTACAAGAAATGGAAATCAAAACTATACTGAGATTCCATCTTATGCCAGTTAGAATGGCTACCATCAAAAACACAAAAAATAACCAGTCATGATGAAGCTTTGGAGAAAAATAAACCTTTATACACGGTTGGTGGAAATATAAATTAGTACACCCACTATGGAAAACAGTATGGAGGTTCCTCAAAAGACTGAAAATAGAACCACCATGCGATCCAGCTATCTCACTCATGGGTACGTGTCTAAAGAAAATGAAGTCAACATACAAAAGAGATACCCTCAAACTCATGTTAATTGCAGCATAATTCACAATAATCAAAGGTATGAAGTCAACCTACATTCCTCTTGATAGATAATTGGATAAAGATATTATACATATACACAGTAGAGTATTATTTAGCCATAAAGAAGAATGAAATACTGTCACTTGCAAGTAAATTAGTGGAATTAAAAGACATCAATTCGGGGGAACTAAATCAGACATGGAAAGAGACATATCAGATGATTTCTTTAATATGGGGAAGCTAAAAAAGAAAAGCAAAAAGAAAAAGGGAAAAGGGAGTAGTCTTCTTTGATAGTAGAAGAGGGACTATTAAGGACTAAAGCAGAGGGTCTAGAGGAAAGGGGAGGGAGTGAATGGGATAGGGTGGAAAAGGAAAGATGGATGAGTCCAAAGCATGATACATGAGTGTGTGGAAATGCCACAGTGAAAAAAAACCTGGTAATTGTACAATTAGTATTTGTTGATAATAACAGCATAAATAAATAAATAAAACAAAAAAGAATGACAGTGATTTGGCTCTTTGACTTTCCACAAAAAAATTTATATCCACTTATCATAGATGGCACATCATGGTTGTGATCTGAAGTATATAGAATATAAAGAACATTAGAAAAAAGTCATTATTTTTAAAATATTGAATCTTTTTAATCATTAACTTGATTTGGTTCTCATGTATTTGTATCTTAAAATTTCACTTAGAAATTTTGTAGTTTTCTATGCAGAGATCTTTCATGCACTTTGTTGGATTGATTTTGTTTTATTTGGTTTTTTAATGCTATTGTAAATGGCATTATTTTGTATGTTTTATTTTCCTACTAGATGTTGTTAGTATATAGAAATAATTGATATTTGTATGTACTGTGTATTAAGCAAACTTGCTAAACTCCATTCTGAAAGTTGACTTGTAGATTCATTTATATTTACTGTGTTCACAATCATGTCATCTGTTGATAATGAGAATTTTCCTTGTTCCATTTTAATCTTTGTGCTTTATCTTTTAATGTTGCTTTATTACATTCAATAGGCCCTGTAAGATAATGCTAAATAAAAGGAACAGATAGCATGCATTCTTATTTTAATCCTTGATCTCAAAGGAAAGATTTTTTTATTGAGTTTTTCACATGGCTTTCATTGCTCTGACACTTAGTTGTGTACATGGGTACTGGGGGTTGAACCTGTGTACTTGCACATGTTGGGCAAGTGCTATAACCACGAAGCAGCTGCTCCAGCCCCAGGAATTATATTAACTAGGAAGATTTTTGATAGCTATCTTTGTCATCAGATTAGAGAAAGCTTCCTCTACTTTTGGGTTTCTAGGAATTTTATCACGAATGAGTATAGAATTTTATTAAATGCTTTTCTGCATTTATTAAAATATCAGTTTTACTTTCTTATTCTGATAAAGTGCTGAATTATGCTGATTTACTTTTGTGTGAAATCAAACTTACATTCTTTCATTTAACTGAATTTTTTCATGATGGATTTCCTTTGTATGTATTACAAAATATATAAAAAGTGATTTACCTTTTTGTATCTATGATCATAAGTGAGAGTGACCTATAATTATCTAGTGACTTATAATTTTGTTTATTGTAATTGACAGATTAATATTATGGTTAGATTGTTCTTAAAATTAATTGATGGAATCTGCTAACTTTTTCCATTTTATTGGAGTTTTCATAGATGAGTTTTTATTCTTTCTTTTTTGTGAAGATTGATGTTATTTTTTCTTTTTTCAAAGTCATTTGGACATGGCTTATTTTTAATATAATTTCAATTACTTCAATCAATTTATTTTTTTAAATTAATGAAATGTATTTTTGTTCCAAATTTTGGTAAAAAGCTTTTCAATACAGTGACAGATCAAAATCAATGTTCATAGCATCTCAATTTACAATAGCTAAATTATGGAATCAACCCAGATGCCCCTCAGTAGATAAATGGATCTAAAAGTTCTAGTATATAAATACAATGGCATTCTACTCGGCTATTAGAATTAATGATATTATGACCTTTGAAGGTAAATGGATAGCAACGGATGATATCATGCTAAGCAAAATTAGCCAAATCCAGAGCGTCAAGGATCAAATGTTTTCCCTCATTTGCAGAGGCTAGAACAAAACCCAAACTCTAGTGAAAGATAGTCAAGTTCTTGTACTATACCCAGGAAAGGCAAAGTGTAGTAATACATAATCGAGGGGAACCATATATATGTGGTGGGGGGGATGGAAGAGGGGGAAGGAGGGAGGAAAGGGAGGGATATAGGAAGACAATCAACAGTGTAGCAGACTCTTTACCCCTTCCCGCTCCAAAAAGCCAAATAATACTATGCAATCATTTGATTCTGGAAAATTCACAAGTATATGTGAATATGGACATTTACAGCTGTTATGGGGAAAATATAGAAGAATCAAGAGACTGAGGTGTGGGTGATATGGGGGTGACTCTGGATTAGAATCAAATGCTTATCGTATTTATGATCATACAACTCAACTCCTTAATTTAAGAAAAGTTTTTCAATAAATACAACTGTTTCATCTTAATTGTCAGGATTCCTTTTCCTCATATTTTTAAAATGGACTTTAATTAATTAATTAATTAATTTTTTATTGGTGCACTATAGTTTTGCATAATGATGGGATTTGATATTGTGTATTCAAAGATGAACACAATACAGCAATATAATTTGGTCAATATCCCCCCAAAATGCTCCCCCCACCTCCTCCTCACATCCTCCAGTCCTTTGCCTCTCTTTCTGGGTCATAAATTTTTCCTAAAATACCCAAGTATATTGTTATAATTTTTGTACACATGAAAAACATTATTTTTATATACATGACAATAGTATATACAGTGACATACTAATAAATGTTGGGAGTGTACCTTGTTTTAACTCAGTTCCAGTGTTTCCCCTTCTGCTCCTTTCCCATCACCCCTTGTTCTTTTTAGATATTTTTGATAATAGGATTAAAAATTTACATTTTCTTTTTTAAAAGAGAGACAGGGACAGAGAGAGAGAGAGAGAGAGAGAGAGAGAGAATCTACTTTATCTAGTTTTTCATCTGGTATTCATTATTCTAACACTTAGTTGTGTATGTGGTGCTGGGTTTCAAATTTGTGTCCTCACACATGCCAGGCAAACACCATAACCACTGAGCCATCTCTCCAGCCCCAGCATTTCCATTTTTGTAAAGGCATGCAGTATAGTTTATTCTAATTCAGCGCCTAGCGTTCTCCTGCATCCCCTTTCTCTTCCCTCTACTGGTCTTTCTGTTGTTTACTAAATGATTTTTCCCCTCATTTTTTTTTAAGAGAGAGAGAGAGAGAAAGAAAGAGAAACAATTTTTATTCAGTTTTTTCATTGCATCTCATTAAGTTTTGGTATGTGTTTTTGTTTTCATTTGTCTCCAGATAGCTTCTAAATTGTCTTGAACTTTTTTCTTTGTCCCATTGTTTGTATAAGAGTGCATTGTTTAATTTTTACATTTTTGTGGATTTTTCTGTTTTTCTTCTGTTGATTTCTAGTGTCATTCCTTTGTGGTCAGAGGGCATACTTTGTATGATATAAATCTTAAATTTTTTAAAACTTGATTTGTGGCTAATCTGTGGTGTATTTTGGAGAATGTTCCATGCATATTTGAGAAGAATGTGTGTTCCGTTGTTTTGGTAGTGTGTTTTGCTTATGTTTGTTAGGTATAATGGGTACACAATGTTTTATGCTATATTTCTTTGTTAATTTCTGTCTAGTTGTTTTATCAATAACTAAAAGCAGATACTGAATTTTCCTATTATTGTTATGTTCCTGTGTTTTTCTCCTTTCAGTTTTGTGTTTGTTTCTTATTTGGGAGCACAATTTTGTGTACCTGCATATTATAATTGTTACATCTTCCTGATTAATTGATCCCCTTGTTATTATATAATGTCTTTCTTTGTCTCTTGTGACAGATTTTCATGGAGTTTTATTTATAATTGACATAATAAATATATATATTTTGGGGGGTTTGATGCTTATATACATTGTGTTGTGATCAAACCAGGGAAATTCACATATCCACCACCTCCAACATGTATTATTTTTGTGTTGGGAACATTCAAAATTATTTCTTTTAGCTACTTTGAAATATACCATACATTATTGTTAACTATAGTTGCTCTCCTGGGCAATAGTACACCAGAATTTAATCTTTCTCATTATAACTTTGTGCTTACTGAGCAATCTTTTCCCATCCTTCCTATCCTCTGGTGACCACTGTTCTACTCTCTGTATCTGTGAGATCAGCTTTTTAGTTTTCACATATGAATGAGATCATATGGTATTTGTCTTTCTGTGTCTGGCTTATTTCACTTGCCATAATGTCCTCCAGATTCATCTGTGTTGTTGCACATGACAGAATTTCATTCATTTTTATGACTGGATATAATTCCATTGTGTAAACGTACCATATTTTCTTTACCTAGTCAACAGTTGATGGACACCTAGGTTGATTCCATATCTTGACTATTGTGAATAGAGTGTAGATATCTCTTCAATATATTGGTATAATTTCATATACCCAGTATTGCTGGATCATATGATAGTTCTATTTTAATCTCTTGAAGAAACACACAGTATTCTCCATAATGTCTTAATTTATATTCCCAACAATAGCATGCACAGGTTTCCTTTCCTCCACATCATCACATGTTATCTTTTGTCTATTTTGATAGTAGTCATTCTACTTGAAGTAAGGTGATATGTCGTTGTTTTATTTGCAGTTGCTTGGTGTTTAGTGTTGTTGATCATATACTTATTGTTCATGTGTATGTCTTCCTTTGAGAATTATTTATTCAGGTCCTTTGCCCATCTTTTTTTTTAAAGAGACAGAAGGACAGTGAGAGAGAGACAAGGAGAGAATCAATTTTTTTTCATTTTTCATGTGGCTTTTGTTGTTCCGACACTTGATTGTGTACATGTTGCTAAACCAATGTCCTGGTGACTGCTAAGCATGCGCCATAACTGCTGAGCCACTGCTCCAGCTCCTTTTTGCCACTTTTTAATGAGAGTTTTTTGAGTTAGTTGAATTCTTTCTATATATTGGATATTAACCCCTAGTAGGATGTCTACCTTACAGGTACTTTCTCAGATTCTGTAGATTGTTTTTTCTACTGTTGTTTTCTTTGCTGTGGAGAAGCTTTTTAGTTTGATGTAATCCCATTTGCTTGTTTTTTGTCCTTTTAGGTCTTATCCAAAAAATCCTTGCCCTACCAATGCGATGAAGTGTTTCTCCATTTTTTTTCAGTAGTTTCATAATTTGAGGATCTTACATGTTAGTCTCTAAATTCATTTTGAGTGGGTTCACTTTCCTATTTCTGCATGTGGTTATCCTATTGGCAATTTCTTCCCAGCCATTTCCCCTGGTGTTTGTTAGATATACATTGCAACCTTTCTGGTGGATGTAAACCATGGTACTAGTGCTCCACCTGGGGTCTGCTAATGGTACTGCATACTCATGTATATAGATTGCTTCTGTTCTTGGTAGCAGCGATCTGGCGCATATACGTATTCCTCAATATGGATGGTCTCTGAATTACAATGGTTTGATTGACTATTTTTAAATTTATGATGGTGTGATAGCAATGATTATTCATCAGAAAACACACTTGCACAATTTTTAATTTTGATCTTTTCGGGGCTAGTGATATACATTAAGATATCACTTGGGATGCCGGGCAATAGTAGCAAACAAGAGCTCTAAGTCATCCACATGACTATGAAAATAAACAATCAATATTCTATTGTGTATATGTTGCTAATCTATGATGCTTGGTAGGTTAGGTTAATTAAATGCATTTTTGACATGCTATTTTCAACGTAAATGGGTTTATTGGAACATAACAATTTCTCAGAAGTCCCAGGTCCTAAATCATAACATTGAATGTAGATTCTAATCATTTCCCTTCTCAGGAAGAAATTGGCAATTTCCTTCCAATAGTGTTCTGGTTGCTGGTGAGAGAGTGCTGGGAATTTTCCTTCTGGGAAAATTGATATACTTTTCTTTTACTTAGGGTATAAAACAATAAAAATAATTGATGAAACAAAAAGGTGATACTTGAAAAAATAAGCAAGATAGATAGGCCCCTAGCAAATCTAACCAAAAGAAGGAGAGAAATGAGGCAAATCAATAAAATCTCCAATGAAAAGGGAACGATCACCACCAACCCCATAGATATCCAACAAATTATAAGGTCGTATTTTGAAAACCTATACTCCTCCAAATTTGATAACTTGGAAGAAATGGATAAATTTCTTGACACTTACAACATCCCTAAATTGAATCAGGAGGATATTGAAGTCCTAAATGGCCCAATCACAGGCACTGAAATCCAGACTGCAATTAAAGTCTACCAAAGAAGAAAGGCCAAGGACTGGACGGCTTCTCCGCTGATTTTTACCACACTTTTGAGGAGGAACTAACACCTCTCCTTACTAAGTTATTGCAAGAAATTGAAAAGGAGGGAATGCTCCCATCCACTTTTTATGAAGCAACCATAACACTGATACCAAAACCTGACAAGGATACATCAAAAAAAGAAAACTACAGACCAATATCCCTTATGAACTTGGATGCAAAAATCCTCAACAAAGCACTAGCAAACCATATTCAAAAACTTATTAAGGAAATAATCCATCATGACCAAGTGGGCTTCATCCCAGGAATGCAGGGCTGGTTCAACATATGCAAAACAAATAACGTAATCCACCATTAAACAGAATCAAGGACAAAAACTATATGATCATCTCATTGGATGCAGAAAGGCCTTTGATAAAATCCAGCACACTTTTATGTTCAAAACTCTAGAAAGGATGGGGTTCAAAGGACCATTTCTGAACTTTGTCAAGGCTATGTATGCTAAACCCTCAGCTAGTATAATACTAAACGGAGAAAAGCTGAAAGCATTTCCACTAAAGTCGGGAACAAGACAAGGCTGTCCGCTCTCACCTCTTTTATTCAATATTGTTCTTGAGACCCTAGCAGGAGCAATTAGGCAAGAGAAAGAAATCAAAGGGATAAAAATAGGAAGAGAGGAAGTCAAACTCTCTCTTTTTTGCTGATGACATGATCCTGTATCTGGAAGATCCAAAAAACTCCATCAATAAACTGCTTGAACTCATAAGTAGATTTAGTAAAGTGGCAGGATACAAGATCAACACGCATAAATCAATAGCTTTCCTATATACCAATAATAACAGGACTGAAGAAGAAGTCAGGAAATCAGTTCCTTTCAAAATAGCTTCGAAAAAAATAAAATACTTGGGAATTAACCTAACAAGGGAAATCAAAGATCTCCTCAATGAAAACTATCGAACATTGAAGAACGAAATCCAAGATGACCTAAGAAGATGGAAAGATGTCCCATGCTCTTGATTAGGCAGAATTAATATAATAAAAATGGCCATTCTACCAAAAGCTTTATATAGATTTAATGCTGTCCCTATAAAGATACCTATGTCGTTCTTTAAAGACATAGAAAAAGCAATTCTCAAATTCATTTGGAACAACAAGAAACCAAGAATTGCCAAAGCACTACTAAGCAAGAAAGATGAAACTTAGAATGGTTTTGCCATTCCAGATCTAAAACTATACTATAGAGCCATAGTAACAAAGACAGCATGGTACTGGTATCAAGACAGGGAAGAAGACCAATGGAATAGAATAGAAAACCCCGAAACAAACCCTCAAATCTTTAAACATCTGATTTTTGACAAAGGGGGACAAAATATTACATGGAGAAGTGACAGCCTCTTCAACAAATGGTGCTGGACAAACTGGTCATCCACTTGCAGAAAGTTGAAATTAGACCCATATCTTTCTCCTTGCACAAGAATCAAATCAAAATGGATCAAGGAGCTTGGTATTAAACCAGCTA
>PVKS010053603.1:0-10356 GCA_004027875.1 Aplodontia rufa
TTTTTTTTTTTTTTAAATAAAACCTAAAGCCTCTGGGGTGTAGTGTTTGTTCAGTGGTAGAGCTCTTGCCTGGCATGTGCAAGACTCAAGTTTGAACCCCAGCACCATATACACAACTGAGTATCAGAGAAACAGAAACTAGATGAATAAATAAATAAAATTGATTCTCTCTTTCTCTCCCCCCTTTTTTTTTTTTAAGAAAGAGGGACAGGGGCTGGAGTGGTTGCTGGGAGGTTACGGCGCTTGCCTGGCATGTGCAAGTATGCGGGTTCAAACCCCAGCACCATGTACAAAACAAAATGTCAGAGCAATGGAGGCCACGTGAAAAACTAAATAAAATTAATTGTCTCTCTGTCTGTCTGTCTCTTTCACTGTCCCTTTTTCTTAAAAAAAAAAAAAGAGGGGCAGTAAGAGAGAGAGAGAGAGAAAGAGAGAATCAACTTATTAGTTTTTCACGTGCTGCTGGGATTGAAACCCCCGTACCTATGCATGCCAGGCAAATGCTGTAACCGCCCAGCCACTGCTCCAGCCCCGCTCCCTCTCTCTTAAAATAATATAAAATAAAACCTAAAGTCTCAGACAGAAGGTCACTGGGAAGAGTTTTTTTAGGTCTTGGTTTATGAACAGAGCAGTCTTTTAATGTTCCAAGATTTATTCAGAGTCTAAATTCCAGCTCTCCTGTTGCATATGGGCAAAACCCATCAAGTTTTCTGTTCCTAGTCCAGTCTCTAAGGTTTAAATCTAGGCCTAAAATCCATTGAAAATAAGTTTGGATGGAAAACATGTTATAAGGAATAGTGAAATCAGAAGAAATTTTAGAAAGGATTTTATTTTGTAAATAAATGCTAAATTTGCGGTGATATGTGAAACTGGGTTTGCTGGAGAGACTGTCGCTCATTCTGTCTCCCCACAAATGACACAACAAAATCATCTGTAACATATCATTTAAATACATATTAAATATTCATGTTGGGGCTGGGGCCGTGGCTCCATGGTAATGGTGCTTACCTGGCATAGGCAAGGATGTGGTTGAAACCCCAGCACCATGTACACAATGAAGTGTCAGAGTAATGAAAGCCACATGAAAAACTAAATAAAATTGATTCTCTCTTTCTCTCTCTCTCACTGTCCTTTTCTACCAAAAAAAAAAAAAAAATCATGTTGGCAAGACCAATTTAGGGCAAAGCGGTGAAGTTCATAAGTTGAAGGGCTTTTTAGCCCTAGCTGGTGTAGGGGTTAGGAAGAGCGGCCCTGCGGTGAAGAGGAAAACAGGTAAGTCTGGGTGCCAGTCCTGTTTCTGATATTTACTCTGTGACTTTGGGTAAATTAACTAACCTTGCTGGATGTGATAGTGCATGCCTGTAAACCTAGCAGCTTGGGAGGCTGAGGCTGGAGGGTCAAAAATTCAAACGCAGCCTCAACAACTTAGCGAGCCCCTAAGCAACTTTATATTGAGACTCTGTCTCAAAATAAAAAGTAAAAATACAGGCTGGAGATGTGGCTCAGTGGTTAAGCACTCCTGGGTTCAATCCTCAGTGCCAAAAAAATTTAATTAATTAACTTTTCTGAGCCTCAGTTACTTTTATACAAAATGAAGCTAATAGTGGTCACCCTTCAGTCTTGTTAAAACTATTCAATTAAATTATGTTAAGAATAGTACAAGCTATATAGTACGTACAATTAACCTATGAGAATTCAACACCACTTGCCCTTTTTCCACTCTTTCCTCTTTTATGCAATTAAACATTCTGGAATACTTTTTTTACATACAATTATTATATATGTAAAAAATATACTTTAAATTCATATACATGTTTTAGTATAAACAATATACATGTGCCTTTACGTATGCAGCATTTGCCGAGCAATTTAAGGAGTTTACAAGATTAAGTTCGACCATTTGCAAATTTTGCACTGGGTGCTTGCCCTAGAATCACTTCTGTGTGAGATGGTTCTGTTGATCTTAGAAGGCGCTTGACCTACTGCAGCTCTTTTTTGTTTATCCACCCTCCCCACTAGTGATCCAACCCTTGGCCTCACATATGCTCAGCAAATGCTCTGCTATTGAGTTACATCCCTAGCCCTACCTTTATTTGTTTCTGTTTTTCCAGGTTCCTACTAAAATGCTGTCAAGCTGACAGTCTGAACTCCTGTGAAAGGAAAGCATCCAACACCTTTTTTTTTTTTTTTTTGTTTATCTTAAATAGCTAAACATTATTGGTTACAGCCTCTCAGATACCACTGCAGTGAGGATGGCAGGAGCAGGCAGCAAAGATCAGCCTGGATGAATGTCAGGCTGAGTGGGAGTAATATTTGAGTGAGTGATCAGAGAGCTCCTGCGTCTCTTATGTGGTTACCAGGCAATCACCAATTTATGTCCATGTAAGATGAGCCCCACGACTAGAGAAACATAGCTTAGTGTTTCTGTGCTGAACCTGCCTGTTTTGTCAGGTAGGTTGCTGGCTGCATTGTATGGCTGCAGTATTTTTTTTTTATTTTAATGAATCCCATATTGATGAACATTTAGGTTACTACCAGTGTTTTACTGCTATGGACGATATGATGGTGAACATTCTAATAGAGGCTTATCTCTGCTTCTGAACCCATATGATTGGGATAAATTTGAGAAGTTCAATTGTTGTCAAAAAGTATGTATATTTGCAAATGTTGATGCACATTGATGAAGCATTTTATAGAAAAGTTGTAGCAGGGGGGCTGGAGCAGTGGCTCCGTGGCTATGGCACATACCTTGTATGCATGAGGACGAGGGTTCAAACCCCAGCACCCCATGTACATGGCGGAGTGTCAAAGCAACAAAAGCCATATGATAAACTAAATAAAATTGATGTCCTTTCTCTCTCTTTCACTGTCCCTCTCTCTTTTTTTAAAAAAAGAAAATTTGTAGCAGTTTATACATTTAATAAGAATGTATGTGTCATTCCTACATCTGGTCAACTCTGTGCATCACAACTTTTGATGAGTACGTGGTAGGGTGAAATTGTTTTACTTGATTTTTTCCATGTTCATGGAGGTATGGTGACAATTAAAATAGTTTACATTTTAAAGAGTACAAATTGATGGCTTGATAAATTTGTGATGTTCAAGTTAGTTCATTCATTACAATTATCGCTTTTTCTTTCTTTTTGGTAGTGTCGCTTCTAACAGGTGTGGTTAGACCACTCATCGCAGTTTTGCTTTGCGTTTTGCTGGTGATGAGTGAAGTTGGTCAGCGTTTCATTCACTTGCTAGCCATTTGCATGTGTCCTTTGGAAAAATGTCTACTCAGGCCCAGTGTCCACTTTGTAATTGTCGTTGTTTGTTGCTCTTGGCTTGTACGAATTTCTTGCATAGTTAGAGTACTAGCCCTGTATCAGATGCACAGCCCACAAATATTTTCTCCCATTTTGGGGGTCACCTTTTCACTATATTGATTCTGCTTTTGCTGTGCAGAAGCTTTTTAGTTTGATGCAGTTCCACCTGTTTTTGCTTCTGCTGCTTTCTTTTTGTGTAATATCTAAAATAATCATTGTCCAGATCAATGTTAAGGAACTTTTTCTCTATGTTTTCTTTTAGTAGTTTTACGGCTTTAGATTTTGTGTTTAAGTCTTAATCTGTTTTAAATTTGTTTATTTATTTATTTTTGTTTAGTGGTACTGGGGATTGAACCCAGGGGTGTTCTACCACTGAGCTAATCCCCAATCCTTTTTATATTTTTTTTTTTAAGAGAGAGAGGAGTAGTGACAGAGAGAAAGAATCAATTTTATTTAGTTTTTCATGTGACTTTTGTTGCTCTGACACTTGGTTGGGTAGGTGGTGCTGGGGTTTGAACTTGCATCCTTAAGAATGCCAGGCAAGCACCATAATTGCTGAGTCACTGCTCCAGCCTCCGCCCCCTTTTTGTATTTTTATTCTGAGACAGGAACTTGCTAACTTACAGAGACTGACCTCAAACTTGTGATCCTCCTGCATCAGCCTTCTCAGTCACTGGGATTATAGGCATACTCTACTGTGCCCAGCTTTGAATTGATTTTCATATATAGTATAAGAGTTCATTTTTTCTTGCATGGGCATTTATAGTTTTCCCAATTGAATTTATTGAACAATCTATCTTTTCCCCATTGTGTATGCTTGGCACCCTGTTGAAGATCCACTGAACATAGACGTATGGGTTTATTTCTGGGCTCTGTTCTGTTCCTTTGGTATATATGTCTACTTATATGCCAATACCATACTATTTTGATTATTGTAATTTTGTAGTATATTTTGAAATCAGGAAGTATGATGTCTTCAGCTTTGTTCTTGTTTAAGATTGCTTTGGCTATTTGAGGTCTTTTGTAGTTTCATATGACCTTTAGGACTGTTTTTTAAAAAATATATGTATTTCTGTAATGAATGCCAGTGGGGATTTTGATGGGTATTGCTTTGTGTCTTTGGGTACTTTTGGATGTATGACCATTTTAATAATATTAATTCTTCCAATCCATGAACATGGATGTTTTTCTTTTTATCTGTGTTTTTTAATTTCCTTCATCAATTTTTTATAATTTCTCACATATGTCTTTCAACTCTTTGGTTAAGTTATTCCTAAGTAATTTGTTCTTTTCATTGCTACATCTCTAACCCTTCCATTACTATTTTGAAAGGAAGTGCGGAGAGTGAATATCCTTATCTAGTACCAGATCTTAGAAGGAAAGTTTTCAGTTTTCCCCATTAAGATTTAAGCTTTCCATACATTGACTTTATTGTGTTGGGTTAACAGCTTTTTTGTTATTGTTCCCTTCCCCTTTTTTTTCTTGTAGAGTGTTGTAGTTAAAAGCAAAGTTTATGACATCTAATTTCATACATAAACCACAAGTCTATTACTTTCTAGACATGTGACCTTGAGCATTTCTCTGTGCCTTAGATCCATCATTTGTAAAATGGGATGATAATATTTATTGTTGGGCTTTTGTGTGTTTCCTGTGAATTAACATCTGTAAAGTACTTAGCAAAGTGTCTATACATCTCAAGTTGAACGATATGAAATCAAGAATTTAAAGATTCAAGCTGGGTGCCATGGAGCACACCCGTAACGCCACATACTTAGGGAATCTAAGGCAGGAGGATTGCAAGTTCAAGGCTAACCTAGGCAACGTTGAAAGACATTGTCTCAAAAAGTTAAAAATGCCTAGGATTGTAGCTCAGTGGTAGAGCACTTGTCTAGAATGAATGTGGCCCTGGATTCAATCTTCAATACTACCAAAAAAAGAAACAAAACAACAACAGCACCAAAGTCAATTTTATGAGTTAAAACTGATAAAAAAAATCAGTTTCAAAAAAAGAATCAGATTCAATTCAGATGTCAATAAATGTATGTTTTTTCTTCTTCCTCTGTTTCTCTCTTTTCTTTCTTTCTTTTTTTTTTTTTGCAGATCGGATGGGAAACAAATAATATGGTCATTTTGATTTAACATAGCAACTATCTAATTAAAATAGATTGGTAATGGTCAACAGTCAAAACAGTGGTTCAGAAATGGGGACCAGAGATCAATCTAAGACCTTTTTTTTTTTTAATAGAGAGAGGGAGAGAGGGAGAGAGAGGAGAAAAAGATAATTGATTTTATTTATTTTTTCATCTGGTTTTTGTTTCTCTGACACTTAGTTCTTGGCTCCAACTGCTGAGCCACTGCTCCAGTTCCAACCTAAAAACTGAAAATATCGTTGCTAAAGGTGGCATTTCAAATCATAGGATCAGGGTTCGTTCAGAAATGGTGTTGGGTGTCTAGTTAATTCTTTAAATCAAACAAATCCCAAATGGAAAAAGGAAACACATATAAAAGTATAATCCAGGGGCTGGAGCCGTGGCTCAGCAGTTATAGGGCTTGCCTGGCATGCGTGAGGACGTGGCTTCGAACTCCAGCACCAGGTACATAATGAAGTGTCAGAGCAACAAAAGCCACATGAAAAACTAAATAAAATTTGATTCTCTTTCTCTCTCTCTCACTGTCCCTCTCTCCTTAAAAAAATAAAAATTATAGCATAAACCATAAATTATTAAAAGAGTGGAAAAATTATTTAAGATCTTAGAATGGAAAAGGACATGAAACCCTGAATTGATAAAAAAGAATGTTAAATGATTAAAGATTTCAGCTCATAAAAAGTATCTTTAGAAATGAAAAAGGATAAAAACAAAACCCAAAATCAGAAACTTATTTAAAGCCTTTACGACAGAACAAATGCAAATATCTTTCATCTGTGAAGAATTCTTACAAAACAGTAAGAAAAGTATCAAAAATAGATGAAGGATTTGAAAAAGTAATTCACAGCAGAAAACACTCTTAAATATTGGAAGAGATGTTCAACTTCATTGTTAAAGAAGTATGAATTAAAGGAAGATGTCATTTCAGCTTAGAGTTTTACTGTTTAATTCTTTTTTTTACCTTGTTATATTTCTTTTTCAATAATATAATAATTGTTTAAGCAAATCTACAAGTCGAAAAATAATGATAACATATAAAAGTTGACTTTTGAAACCAGATGCCTGGTTTCAGTCCAAGATAAATTTTCTAGTTTATTCAAAGTTCTCCAAAATAAAACAAGCTCTCTTGTTTTATTTCAACACCTTTGAGACCCTTTGCTAAACGAATTGGTCCTGCTATATAGAATCATGAGAATGGTGCAGTGCAGGTTTTAGGAGAGGCAGAGCTTCCTCATCCCTCATCTTTCTCTTCCCTATGCAGCCCTCAAGGAGAAAAGCCTGCGTGGAGTGTTCAAGTCTAGGAATCTTCTTGGGTCAAGTTTACTAAGATCAATAGCATTAAATGACCTTCATCTGTGGATGGGCGCAGTGGAACTCTTCTGCATTTTCTTTTCTCTCCATGCTGCAGAATTGAAAGTTGTCAGAGTCTTTCCCAGTGTATGCTGTCTGTCTGTCTGTCTGTCTGTCTCGGTCTCATCCACGTTAAGAAATAATAAGTGGACACAGAGTCTGCTTCTCCCCATGCTGTCCAAGGCAAGTCCAGCCAGCCCACTTCTCTTTCTCCCTTTACTTGTGCACAGTACAGGTGCGGCTGTCTCTCCTGCTCCGGTTTTTCACAGATGCTCAGGGCTCCCTCCCCAGCTGCAGGCTGGGCCAGATCAGCACCAGGAGGTGGAAGTAAACACTCTCTCTTGCTGCTTGCCGGTTTCTTTTTCCACATGTCTCTTCTCCATACGTTGGGTCGGTTATTGGACAAAAGTTTCTTGGTCCTCTAGGTTGGCAACAAAAGGGGCTGATGTATGTGGTTCAGTTCTGTTCACCCAATTTCTTCTCATCGAGTTCCCAGCTCAAGCACAGCCAGCAATGAAGAGTTACTTAACCAAGTCCCTTGTGAATACCAATGTGTTGGGTGTGTATCACTGTTGAATGTGCATCACATCACACCGTGGTAAAGTGAAAAATCATGTCAAACACCCTAAGTCATGGACCATCTCTACTCTCCTTCTGAGGAACTTGCCAGGAAGTCCAGTTCAGGATTTCAATATTCCTAGATCCATTTAAGTACCATTTAACAAAATTACATCTTACTTTGAAATTTTGGGTGCTGCAGTGATGTAGGCTCTTTATTTGCACATCAGAGATTTTTGTATGATAAAAGATTAGTGAGCCAGAAAGAGATTCACTGATGTGCATTCTCATGGCAAAGCTAAGAATGTCACAGAAACAATCAGCAGATATGAAAGCATGTGCTAAGCTTTGGTCCAGATTTCGATGCTAGAATTGTCCAGAGACCAGTAGATTCCAGAATGGACTATGATGCTTCACAAGGCCGGACTCAAATAAAATCCATAGCACCAAGAGAAGTGCTCAAGCAGGGCAGGCAAATTCACCCAGCTGTAGGGCTTTCCTCCAGACAGTGGTGTAAATAATGGTTCTGAAGTCAGGTGGCAAATTCACTTGTGAATTAAGGGAATCTGATGTAATAGGTGATGTGGGCAACGTAAGTCTTTTCAGTAGTGGAAATCATTATCAATGGGTGCTGGTGTTCAGATTCACAGTGTCCCTTCTGGTCCTGGTTCAAAGAAGGAAAGATGTCCCCTTTCCTGGGGAAAAGAGGATGGTGAGAGGTCACTGTGCCAAGTCCCAGGTGAGAGGGCTGAAGCTTCTGTCTAGAGCTTCCATCCCAGAAGGGGAGTATTCTAGGCAATAATGACAGATGCCTTGAACAGAACTCAGGGGAAATCTTGCAAACTTGGAGTGGTATGGTGGTAGAGCAGGGAGACTTCAATAGTTGCATGCGTAGGAGCTCATCCCTAGGCACACCCGCTATTTCTGGGAGCAAAGCACCAGTCCAGCCTCTAGAGACCCTAGCCTGCTAAATGTGGAGGCTCTTGCTTGAACTGGCTTAAGGGTCAAGAGCAGCTGAGACTATAGCTGAGGGAACTGAATAACATAGAAAGGACTTAATCTTGAAAAGATGCTTAAACCAGAGCCAGATCATAGTAGGAACTCAGTTAATGTTAATTAAGATAATGATTGACGTTGAAGAGACAAAAGATACCCATAGGAACTCCTTCCCCATGTAAGAACATACATCATCAAATCCCACATTGTGAGGCATAGCCAAAATCATGTGTGAGATTGTACTAGGGAGGATAAAAGCCATGCAATAGAGACTCAGACATTGGAAAAGATTAGAAATTTATTTGTCTATGAACCACAAATTCAATTATATCCAGGCTATAAAGACACTTCTACTCCACACGGCGATTCAGGATAAAGGTGCTTGTTCCACTGTGGGTTAGGGATGCAGTTTCCAAACCATGCACCAAATTGACCCAAAGAGCCTTAGTGAGCTCAGGAACACTGCAGAATGTTTCAAATTTTCAAGGTATGCACAGTGATCCTTAACATTTGACGGATGCCACTTACACCACTAGCTTGAGGTAGTGCAGTTTCAACATTAGATAATAATACTGTTCTTTTGATGACATCATATCTTTGTGAAGCTAGGTTTTCTGTGCTTGCTGCGGTAAAAAGCAAGAATTATGAGAAAGTAAATGCGGAACAGAAAATGAGATGGCAGTGTTCAATATAGTTCCAGGGTTCAAGGCATTGTACAGTGCCCAACAAGTGAAATTATCCCAATACCAGTGGTTTAAAAGTCAAATAAACTGTTTTCCTTTCATCGTTCTAATGCTACTTTGCATCTTTTTAAACGGCTACTAGGAGACAATTCTCCATGGATCATTCCTGCTCTGTGTATGTCATAAGCAGAAGTATTGCCCTTGCTCCAGACTATATTTCCAACTGTGTTTGTATAGTTAGCAGCCTTGAAAGGCAGAGATAGTGACCAACTCTACAGCAAAGAGCAGATCTGTTTATGTCCAGTATCAGTGCAACAAAGATAAGGTCTCTCTCCAGGGCAACATTCCACAAGGTCACCTCTCTTGTAACATAACCCCTGTATGTGCTGGTGTCACATGGCCCTTTCCACATAGCTCTGTAGAAACTGTGGCTCAGAAAACCAGAGCTGATGATGGTGCACAGACTATTGCTTCTGCCGCGAGTAATACATCCCTGGAGTTTCATGGCTTCTGCTAGCATCCGTGAGACAGTGGCAGGCTCTCTTGTTTGCCTACAACCACGATAAAATCTCAGATCCTCTAGTTTTCGACACTACGTTGTCAAGACTTAAAAAGGTCATTTGGGCAAAACTACTTAGTAGATGGAACTGGAACTGTTAGGTGCTTCTTTTGGTTTGTGGACATCTTGATAAAATTACTGAGAAACTAAGCGTGCTTCATATTGAGAAGTATGGAACTTGGTTCGGGTTAGGGTTAAGGAAGTTTGAGAACTTCTCAATGTGTGTTAGCACATTGTTAAAACGATGTTCTCACCTGCATTTCTTTTTTTTTTCACATTTATTAGAAGTATATAGAGATACAGGATACAGATGAGGGGGAAACATTGTCAAAACAGTAGCAATCAATGTGTATAAACTTTGTTAACCAGGGGTAATGCTAACGCATAGATAAGCTACTATGGGTTTCATCTATTGCAGTTCCCCCCAGAAAAACTCATGTGTTAAATGGGTATCTAGTGTAGGAATAACATCGGCTTCTGGGATGGTTCCCCCATTTTCCCAATCACCAGACTCCTATGAGTTCTTCATATACCCTCCTCCCCATCCCCTTCCCTACACCTCCAAGTTACCTAGGGAGCTTTCCCCCTATTGCATTGAAAGTCATTCAATTTGAGGTTTTGTTAGGTCAGCCGTCTGTCCTACTGCTTCAACATAAATTCTAGTATCAACAGATGAGAGAAACCATTCGGCCCTTAAGTCTCTGAGCTTGGGAGACTTCACTAAGCATAATTCTGTCCATCTCCATCCATTT
>PVKS010053604.1:0-10352 GCA_004027875.1 Aplodontia rufa
TCGTTAACTCAGGAAAACAGATGCTCCTCAACTTACAATGGATTTATCAAGATGTAATCCCATTGTAAATTGAATACATGGCAAGTCAAAATGCATGTTAATTATGCATTTTACATTGATCACTACATAATATGTACCTGAATCAAAATGTCACATTTTATCTCATAATATGTAAATATTATGTCAGTCAAAAAATTAAAACTATTTTAAAATAAATTTAATAACCTAACCTACCAAACATCACATCATAATTTAGCCTAACCTACATTCAGTGTCCTCAGAACACTGACATTAGCCTACAGTCAAGCAAAATCATCTAACTAAAAGCCTATTTGATAAGTGCTAAATATTTAATATACACATATAGATGCTCATTTTGTAGGCATATGTTTCAGTCAGCTTTTCATCACCATAATAAAAATACCTGACAATAACAACTTAAAAGAGGAAAGATTTATTTTGGCTCATGATTTCAAAGGCTTTAGTCCATCATCGGTCAGCTCCATTGCTCTCAGCCTGATATGAGGAAGAATATCATGACATAGGGCATGGAGGAGGAAAGCAGCTCAGCTCATGTCCATAGGAAAGAAGAGAGAGACACACACACAAAGAGGGGACTGGCACCATAAATAATCCCCAAGGGCACATCCCCAGTGACCTACTTACTCCAACTACATCCCACCTGCCAATAGTGTCCACTTCCTCCCAGTAGTCCATTCAAATTATTAAGCCATTAAATGAATTAATCCACTGATCAGGGCACAGCCCTCATTATTCAATCACCTTCCAAAAGTCCCAACTCTGAACCTTGCTGTATTGGAGACCAGATCTTCAACATGTAAATATTTGGGGGACACTTCATATCCAAACCAGAGCATGAAAGGATACAAAAACACACAATACAACATTCAAAAAAAAAAGTAGCAACACAAAATACTATGTATCATCAGTTGTCTCCCTTCATGGTTACACAAAAGTACCATACTATATATTGCTAGACCAGAAAAAGAGCAAAATTCAAAATACAATTCCTACTGAACATGTATAACTTTCATATCATAAAATTGGAAAATCACTAAGTCATACCCTCATAAGATCCGGACCATCTGTATTTATTAAATGCACATCCGCTACCTTTCAGCCATGAACTAGAAGCTTAAAATCTGGGTAGACAAATATTCATATACCTGTATAATACAAATCTTAAGCATTTCCCCTTTCATTTATTAACATTCATTAAGAAAGGGCATGGTCAGTTGAAGAGGCAGAAGTGCATTAGATTAGTCGTCAGAGAGGCAAAATCTAATTTTGTCACTCCGGCTCTGCCTCATAAACACACCAAGTGGTCTTCAACAAGTCAGTGCATTTACCCTGAATCAGCTACATTTTGCTTCCCTCATGGATTTGTGTACACATTATTGTATTTTATTCATTGGAGGCAATGCTTATCAAATGGCATAATTGGAACGAAGCATAGCATACTAAATTCATACAATGATAATTTGTATATGCTGTATTATTTGCAGTTTATGAAGTGCTTCACAAACATTGTATCTTTAAATATTTTTAAGGATATGTGAACTTTTACATCATTTGTGAGGTAAACAAACTGCAACTGAACTAAAATAGGCTTTCAATTTAAAAATTAGCACAACGAATTTTATCACTATTTTATGTAACCATTTGCAGGTGCTTGGTTTGTTAATATCTGAAGAATATTTTTGTGCTCAAAGTCAAGTCTGCTGTCTACTTTTATAGAAAATAATATGAAAGATAATGATATTTCTTCTTCTTTAACAGCCTTAGGTTTTTCACAATATGTTTTGGTCAATTTCTATCCATGGTCTTTCCAAAATGATTAAGTAACTGATATTATGGGTTAATTTCATGAAACATTTTTTCCATTTGACATTTTACCTCCTACCATATTAAAAGTGGCTGCTGAAACATGAATATCAGAAAGGGGGAAGACCTTTTGAATTAGTAGTTTGATTCTGTTCTATGCTAGTTCCTTTTTCCCAGAAAAATACTTTGTAATGTTTCGTTAGTTGACTTTTAAGTGTCTCAAGAGGTGGTAGATCAGGCACTTTCTTGGCAGCATATTTCACAGTCTAATAATCATAATAGCCTTAATACCTTGGAATGTGTTTAATCTGGGCTTATTTGTTTGTATAGGTTAAAAATTTCCATCACACTTGCAAAAAGAATTTTTAATGGTCTCATCACTTTTTAAATGCTCAAATTTTACCTTTTATTCTTAGTGTTTGAAATAAAAAGTTTGAAATGAGCATGTTAGTTTGTCCCAAAAAGGCCTTAAATGGTTATACCCAGGATCATTTCCAGCATGTTTTATTCAACTTAATTTTACAACTTTCTTCTCTTGCTTCTTGCCAGCAAAATTAATTTGATTCTGTATATTCTTAATAGGTACCATACCTATTCCATACCATTCTTAAAAATGTAGCAATAATTTAAGGAGTACCTACAATCTGTTCCATATTTATTAAATACCAGGCAGTGGTTTTATATTTTACTGGGGTTTCTCAACACGATTATGAGGCTGTCCTCTGCATAATAGGATGCTTATCAGTATCTCTGGCCAGTACTACTCTCCCCTAGAAAAACGTCTTCAGATATTGCCAGATGCCTCCTGGGTGAGGAGCAAAATTGCCCATCTAAGAACCACTGACATATATTACCTCAGGTAACCTTCAAAACATCCTATAAAAAGAATGGCATTACCCTATGAAGAAAATAAAACTAAAAGGGAATAAATACCATAGTCACAACTAGCAAATACAGGACTCAAGATCCGAACCCCTCTTTGGAATTCAAAACTAATGATTTTCCTATCAATACAATCTTACTTCAATATGTTCACAGTTAGTTTCATTTCAATATGAGTCATCACATTTACATTAAATGACATCGTAAAATCTTTTATTTACATTTATTCTCTATCTGAATTTTTAAAATCCTCTCTGTAGAAGGAAATAGTTTTGCTTTCCCCAATTCCACTAATTTCTGTATGATGAGATTTTATGTTATCATTCTTTAATACATTATCATTGCCTGTTTTAAAGTCAGGATAACTTATCTGATCTATCATGATCTCATTTTGTTAAATCTTGACTTGCAAAGAATTTGAGTTCCCTCTCAACTTCACCTTATACACAAATTTCATTATTCTTTAATATATCAATAAAACATTTACTGTTCAAAACAGCATATTCCATTACATGTCTCTTTCCAAAATCTATTTCTCCGTATTTTGATTTTTTCATTTTTAAAGCATTGATATAATTCATAGTAAACTGGCTTCCCAGAAAGACAGAATTAGATGTGGAAAAGAATCAGAGGGAAATAATAATGAACAGGTAAGCAGTGTAACAATATTATCAGTAGCCATTGCAAGAGTCTGGATTCTTCATTTCTCAAGGTACATACCTTTAGAGGAGTATCAAAATACAAAAAAATAAAATCCAAATTCAATCTTAGTCAAGGTAAATAAAGAATATGAAATATGTGACTTGTACCTATGCCAGAAATGCTTATTTATATGTATTAGCAGCACTAACAACTTGATTTAGATTCCAGGAGTCCAGCAATAGTCATATACTTTTAGAATGAATAAAATGATGGTTTCTTTCTTATTTTCATTTTCTTAGTCTGTCTTTTCAAATCTAGCATTCCAGATCACACAGAAAAAGCCAAACAGACAACAACAAAATTGGAATCGCTCTCAGCTTTCTCTCTGGTAGCCACAGTCAATCTTTCTGAGGTCAACACACCAATCTACAACAGAAAAAGGGTTAAAGGGTTTAGGAGAATGTCAAAAGCCCAAAGAATTTGAAAACTACAACTATGGGCCAGAGAGTACTGAGGGACACCTATTGAATTGCCTTAGGATTATAGGGCTTTTCTTAAGAGTGACCAAAATAATGCATTTATAAGATGTTTGGCTAAAGTGTGTGATACCTGCAACAATGATATGGAACAAAGTTCTTTCAGTTACTGGGCATTGAGTCTATGGCATGGATTTCATCAGAACTTTTCTGTGACCAGCTGCAAATATTTAATGACTGAGTCACTGATAGCTGTAGTGTAAATATAGCTATGTGTTATTTAATTCCATTTCTGTCCTTTACCTGGTTTGCGTATGTAGGCACAAAATAACTTTAAAAATTGAAAGATATGGGCTAAAATGGCACATTTGTTTGCAGTACCTGGATAATCCGGACAAAATTTGGGGATTGAGAAAGGTAGCTTGATTTATGCCCCTAAAAGCTTCCATTTATACACTTGACTCCCATGAGAATCCCAAATATACCCAGGCACACAGATAAATCTAGTATTTAAATTACATGTATATGGTAATTTGTATCTGTAACTTAAGGAAACTACAGATGACTCATGATATTGGGGAGTGGGGGAATGGGGAGAGATCCTGGAAAAGGACAAGGTTTAAGCAACTCAGTCAAAACAAATGCATGTAAGAATGTGAACCAATGAGTTCCTTCATTATATAAGACAATACTGAACCAATAAAAAAATTTTGAAAAAGCTTCCATTTACTATTTTTTAAAATGATTTTATTAATGCATTGTATGAATAGTGGGGTTCATTATTACTTAATAACATTTGCATGGAATATAATTTGCTCTTTTTCTATCCCCAGTATTTCTTCTTTGCCCTCTCCTCTTCCCTCCCTTTCTCCCCTTACTCTACTGGTCTTCTATTTATTTGGGTTTTTGTTAAATTGATGTGTTGTAGATATACATAAAAGTTGAATTAATTGTGGTATATTCATATATGTACATAGCATCATTTGGTAAATTTCTTATCACAGTTCCTCCCTTTTCCCATTGTCTGTCCCCATTGATCCCCTTCCTCCACTCTACTTATCTCCCCTTTATTTTTGTGGGATCCATCCACCTCATGTTTCCTAATTTTTTTCTCTAGCTTTTGCATGTGAGAGAAAACAATTGATCCTTGACTTTCTGAATCTGGCCTTTTTCACTTAGTCTGATGTTCTCTAGCTCTATCCATTTACCAGTAAATAACAGAATGTTATTCCTCTTCACGGCTGAGTAAAATTCCATTGTGTTTATCTACCACATTTTCTTTGTCAATTCATCCACTGATAGACACTTGGGATGGTTCTATAACTTAGTTATTGGGAATTGTGCTGCTGTAAATATTAATGTTCTTATATCACTTTAGTATGGTGATTTTAGTCCTTTGGATAAATACTAAGGGATGGGATAGCTGAGTCATATGGTGGTCCTCCTAATCTTTTGAGGAATCTCCATACTTCTTTCCAAAGTGGTTGTACGAATTTGTAGTCCCACTAACAATATGTGAGTATGCCTTTCTTACATGTCCTCAGCAGAATTTATTATTTGTAGCCTTGATGATTGTAACTGGAATAAGATGCGATCTCAATGTAGTTTTGATTTGCATTTCCCTGATTGCTAGGGATGTTGAACGTTTTTTCATGTATTTGTTGGCCATTTATATTTCTTTGAAGAAATGCCTGTTTACTACTTTTCCATTTATTGATTGGGTAATTTTTTTTCCGGTGGGGTTTTTGTTCAGTTCTTTATATATTCCGAGTATTAATCCTCTGCTGGCACAGTGCTTGGCAAAAATTTTCTCCCATTCTGTAGATTCTCTCTTCAGGTTCTTAATTGCTTTCTTTGATATGCAGAAAAATTTTAATTTGATGTCATCCCATTTATTAATTCCTGATTTTAATTCTTAAGCTTTAAGGGTCCAGTAAAGGAAGTTCATGTATGCACGAATATGTTGGAGTATCAAACCTATATTCTCTTGAACACTTGCAGTGTTTCTAATCTAGTTCTTGGTCTTTGATCCATTTTCAGTTGACATGTATGCAGGGTGAGAGATTTATAGTTTCATTCTTCTACATATGGATATCCAGTTTTCCCAGAAACATTTATCTAAAAGGCTATCTTTTCTTCAACATATATTTTTGCACCTTTGTTGAGTGTCAGATGACTATATCTGTGTGGGGTCTCTCTGTGTCTTCTATTCCATTGGTCTTCCTGTTTGATTTGATGCCAATATCATCCTATTTTTGTTATTATAACTGTAGTATAATTTGAAATTGAAGATTAAAAATTGGAACAAATTAAATTCCATAATTATATAATTATGTCAAAATGAATCCCAATATTATGTATAACTTTAATGTACCAATTAAAAATAAAAAGACAAAGATTAATGCAACAAAGAGGTAGTCCTTTGAAAAGATAGACAAAATTGATAAACCCTTAGAGAAACTAGCCCAAAAAATAGGGAAGACCCAAGTCAACAAAATTAGAGATGAAAAAGGAGATATAACTACACATACTTCTGAAATCCAGAGGATTATTAGAAATAATTTAAAAATATACATGCCAATAAACTGGAAAATCTAAAAAGACATTGACAAATTTCTAGACACATTGGACCTACCCAAATTATGTGCTTCAGGTATTTCATGATAGTAAGACAAGGTGATTAACACAACCAATCTTCCAAGATATCCCTGTGACCATATGACAATGTCACAAGTTATATAAGATGATTGAAAATGAATTTGATTAAAGTTCAGATTAGTTTACTGGTTCTAATGAACATTTATGAATTATATCAGAAATATGATAATCATGTATATTGTTTAGCTATTGCCAAAGTTTGCATATTTTACTGGGGCTCCTTTTTGTGTTGCTGCGTTGTGATTAAGGTAAGGATATAGTTTTCAAAAATCAGATATGACTTATTTGTGTCTTTATGAACTTCAATATCTCCATACCGTTATCTTAGAATAGTACTCATCTTAAGTAGGGTCCTTCCAAAATGAGATAAGATTTTTTAATGAAACATATTCATGTTTATTACATGCCTATATTATACTGTGTAAAATACATTCCATTCTGCCTTTAATGCTTTTATCCCAGCAACTTCCTTGAAGTTTGTTTTGATTATTATAAAACTTATTTTTGTATAGCTTCACCTGTATCTTTGTCATTGGTTTGATCACTTTTTTGTGCTGATCAGTCCTCATCCTGTAACAAAACTTTGCAGTTGCAGTGGAACACAGATGAGGTTGTGTGCTAGATTTTTTTCTGAATTTATATGCAACATAACAAAATATACATTGAAGGCTTTTCATCTCATGCCTATTTTTATAATTTTCACCAAAGAAGACCTTCCCTAATGTACTAATTATTCATCAATTACCCTAACCCATCACGTCGAAAATGTATTCAATCTCTATTTTGAGTGCAAATAGTTGGCTTGGGAGGTGACCCAGCAATTACTGAAAGCAAAATAAAGAGAATGAAAAGGTAAGGTGCTAATAGAGTTTCTTAATAACCACGTTACTACTTGAAAGCAATTGGAATACCATCCCACTGGGAACTTTCAGATGATAGTGACAAAGACTTCAGAATTGTCCCATTCATAAGTGCCAAGGAGACTTTTAGCATTTACTTACCAATTCCTGTTGTCATTTATGGATGTCTGCTCCAGCAGGTATAGGTCCCCAGCATGTGCCCACCCTATGCACAATTTGAGCAAACTCCTATGTTTGGAGACTAACCTCTGATAGACACATGTGCTAATAATAAGATGCCCTTGATGTGTGAGTGGGACACTAACAGCATCTGTTATGGCACTATTATTCCCTCAAATATCATAATCTCCTTACATGAAAAATTTGCATGATGGGTCACAATTCTGGACCATAAATGTGAACTCCCACTAACTACACTTAAAAAAGGAGAGAAACATTTTCCCCTATTCCTCAAATCAGCTGCTCTTCCAAGAAAATGTAAAGAACCTTATAAATAGAGTCCTTCCCACTTTTTTTTCAGCTGAGCCTGTTGTGTGCAAGCACAGTTTAAACAGAAACCTTCATTTATTCTGACTTGCTTTCAAGGATTTGCTGATGCCTGGGGTGCTTCATTTACACATGCACTTCATAACTGAAAGAGTGGTCCTTGGAGAAGAGTAATAGCAATCATTTTAATTACAAGCAACTTCTTTCTTTCTGCCCCCAGTAACCCAAATGAACCAAGAGATAAACGTACAAAATTTTGCCCCAAAGGTTCCTCAGCTGGCAACTCATCAAAATGTTCAGAGGCAATACTACTGGACAACTATTTCATATTCAGGCAGATTTTTATACTGTCAATTATACACCAACTAAGAGGTGAAGGAGATCCCATGGTTCCTAGAATTGTTTCTAAGTCATTGTCAACACTGTTTGGTATACCCTGAAACCATAGAAACTTCAGGGAAAACATCATGTTATTTCAGAAGACAAACTATTTTTTTAAAAAAGTTTTTTACTTTCTGAAGAGTTTAGCTCTTCAAAACTATCCTTAATCTATCATGTCTCAGAATTGCATAAATCCTTAAATGTGAAGCTCTTTTAGAATTGAACAGAAACAACTAAAACTGAAATCCTAAAGCACAAGTTGATAGCAAGATAAAATGTTTAAAACACATTTGCTGGGCTAGAGTGGTGGCTCTGTGGTTAGGGCGCTTGCCTGGCATGCATGAGGATGTGGGTTCGAACCCCATCACCTCGTACACAGTGAAGTGCTGGAGAAACAAAAGTTACATGGAAAACTAAATAACATCATTCTGTCCTTCTCTCTTGCTGTCCCTCTTTCTAAAAGAAAACACACATACACACATTCACTCCTGTATGTGTACTTTTTAGATCATTTCTTTTCATTTTTAGATGAATTTATTAGATCTAGTTCCATTTTGATCCAATTATGTTTATGTTCTTTCTTTTAGGATGATGTTTCCCTATCTTGCTTTCCTTTCATTTTCTTTGGACTACTCTTAGGCCAACCCTTAGAATGATTTCAAGTGCTCCGATAAAATGCCATACTGCATGTCAGTACATTCTCGATCTTCCTTAAAATGGCCTAAAAAACAGTACCCTGGTTGGGGCAGTACCAGGAGGAGATGGTGCAGGGAAGGTCTGGTGGTAAGAGCAGAGCAGAGGACTAACAACTGAGCCCTTCCTTACAGGTTACTGCTTTCAAATGAGCTTTTTGTCAACATTCTTTTGTTTCCCAGAAACAAGTTGTCTGCTGTTATATTTTCTCAGTAACTGGTATCATTTTAGAGATGCTCTTTTTATGTGAAAGTCAGATGGCACATTTTAAATCTTCTCCTCTTGTAAAATGTCATGATAGAAAAGCATTATATAAATTCAAGGCATGTACAATACTATGCACAATTTTATTGAATAAAAATAGATCTGAGAGTCTTATAGTTAGTGTCTACAAAATCTCATAACAACCCATGAAATATGAAACACTCAGGCAGTTAGACAAGTTATTCTACCTCCATTAAACCAAACATGCATGCATTCAGATAAATCATTTAGATACTTGATTACGTTGTTTTCACATTTGGTCTGGTAGTTTGGCTTTGTGGGACTAATGCCCTGGAATCCTACTGATTCTCTCAAAATATTGCACGCATTTCTGAGGAACAATGCTAATACCCTCTTCAAGTTACTTTTCCAACATTCCAGGTTGATTGGCATAGACCTCGACTATCTCACATGTTGGTATTAATTGACAATTGGGAAGAAGAAGAAATGTTTGGGACAGAACTTGATACTATTCTGAAATGATATTGAACACTGTAATACTATGCCAAATCTGAGTTTTCTGGAAATATAAAGCCCATGTTATTTTCTGAAAATGATTTGAAAACCTCTTTTGGACCATTTAATGAGATGCATTGCCAGATAGTACATTTTGCAAACTTGAAGAGGTTGGATGATTTTTCTTTTTCTTGTCCACTCTATTTCTCTTTAAGTGTTTCAAGCCTGCATGGATTTCGTTGGCATCTCAGCATGTAGCTTTTCCAGGACTGTCTGATGGTACTGCCGTGAAATGTGATTAGGGAATTTGAGAGAGAAGAAAGTTGGCTGAAGGTCATTACCAATTAGATGAAAATTCAGATGAAAACTAAAGGCTACAGAGCTACTCAAATAGAGTAATGAATAATTGTTCAAACTTTTAAAAAGACATTTAGAACGTAATTTCATTGTGGGTTTTCATTAAAAGAAAAATGACAGAAGTGTCAGGTCACCCAGAGAGTAAAATACACATACCTCCATGGTAATGCAACTTTCTAACCTTGAGAAGTGGGGAATAGGCTGAGGTTGAATCAGGGTTATGGTATAGTTTAAGCTTTCATCAATAGTTAACTCAATGAGTAAGGAAAATTCATGCCAAAGTATGGCCCATTAACTATAAGTCTTAGTAGCCTCATAGGCCTGAGAATGATAGTGGGAAGTTTTCCCATAC